>CAWUFW010013940.1:0-105000 GCA_963921515.1 Calotriton arnoldi
GAGACTACTAGCCGCAGATTCCTTAACGTAGAATTATCCCCAGGCGTGAGACTGGACCCGGAAAACTTTCTTTGCCCCAGCATCTCTGCGCGCCGGGGGGGCGGTACCACGCGACTCCGCCCTGACGTCGTCCGCGGGCGTGACGTCAGCGAGGTCACATAAGCCCCACCCCGGCGCGCTGACAGCAGTTTCCTTCTTTTCCGCGTGCAACGCGGATCCGGAATCGTGTCCCTGACCTGTTTTCAGGCCTTCTTTTCATGCTTTTGCGTTGTGGAACAGTGTGCGAATGCCTTCGGGCTTCAAGACGTGTTCTTCTTGTGCGCATCAAATGTCGGCGACGGACCCTCACCCTATTTGCATGTGCTGTTTGGGTGAGCACCATGATTCTGCGGACTGCGACGCTTGCCAGCATCTGAAGCCGAAGTCCCGGCGGGAGCGCCGGATGAAACTCCTTTCGGCCCGCTTGTCCAGATCGGTGTCGTCACCGCGTCCGTCCCCTGCGGAAGGGTCCAAGAACCGCCGATTCCGCCTCCGACATCGTCCTTCACCGAGGCCCCAGGGGCGTCGCTCGCCCGCCGGTAAGTCTTATAGCTTGTCCCCGAGACCTGGTCCCCGTTCTGCGGAGGGCGCGGGTTTTCCTCGGGACATGCGGCCTCGTTCGTCGCCACCCTACCCGCCGTTTCCTGGCGTTGGGGCGACGAGGGCCCACATGGAGGCCTATGCTGTGGCTCTGCAGGCTTCCTTGGCCCCTCCTCCTCCTCTTCCTGAGACGTCCGCGGATCCCTTGCCACGTGTGGGGCCTTCCGCGGAGTCACCGGCGGCTCCGGCCCCGGCGCCGACAGGTTCGGCTCCAGGTTTTGTGGGTGTGGTGTCGTCGAGGTGCGGCCCTACGGGGTTCCCCTCTTCGGCCCACGGCACCTCTGCCTCGCCGCAAACCCCCGAGGGGGTCCCTGTGGTGTCGCAGGAGGTCGCCGGGACTCGCGGTTCGTCCCCGAGTCCCCCTCGGTCCTCTGGGCAGGCGGCGGCCTTGCCGGAGGCCGAGCCGACGCCGCTCAGGCGCCGACGGCTGTCTGCCCTGGCGGCGCCGCGGGTGCTGGCTAGGGGCCGGGGCGCTTCCCCGGGTCCCTCTCGGCCCTCCGCGCAGGTGGCTGCCTCGTCGGAGGTCGAGTTGGCACCTTTTCGGCGCCGTTCTTTAGCCGCCCCGGCTCCGACCCCACCCCATTCTCCTGGTGCGCAAGTGATGGTGGGGGTCGTCTCGGCGTCCCCGGTGACAGCACCGGCGCCGGTCGACGTCGCACCGGCGCCTGTGGCGGACTCCACAGCGCCGTGCAGGCGTCAGGTCGTCGACTCGTCTCCAGAGGTCCCCTCCTCTCCGGATGTTTGTCAACTTTTTGTCTCCTCTTCCCCGGAGACGGGACGCCGCGTCGTTGCTTTTTCCCCGGCGTCTTCCAGGGAGGGCTCTTCGCCGTCCCCGCGATCTCAGCCTTCCCCGGAGGCACCTCAGGCCCCTCACTCGTCCGTGGATCTTCTGCCATTCAGTGGCTGGCCGTTTGTTCCTCCAGCTGGACTCGGGGATGGCTGGCTTAGTTTACAGCCATCGCCCACGGAGGAATTGCTCTCTCCCCTACGACGCCCTACGGAGACGAGTGCAGCTTTTGTCCGGGCCATTTCCACGGCCGCTGGCATTTTGCGCATGGGCGACCCCGGCACCCCGTTCCCTACGGACCATTTGTTAGAGGTTCTCCATCAGGGCTCTGGTGGACGGGAGCTGCTTCTTCCATTTGAAGCTTCGCTCCATACTTCTCGTCTGGGGGCCTGGGGGCGTCCTGCCAAGGGTGATCCGGTGCCTCAGCCGCTCCTACATCGCCATTGCCCTGCTCTGCACGATCCAGTCTGCCTTTCTTTCCACCCTTCTACCCAGGGCCCTCTTCTGCAGACTGCTTTTCCTTCCTTGCCCTTGGTGTTGTTTCCTCCGTCACGGGAGGCCCGATGGTTGGATTCGTGGGGGCGTAACATCTTCGCTTCCTCTAGTGCTGCTTTGCGAGCGCTCAACACACTTTGTGTGTTGGCCAGGGCTACTTCCAGTCTGTGGGATTCCGTGGAGTCCCTTCTGTCTGGTGCCTCCCCCGACGGTGTCTGCGCTGATATGCGGCCCCATGTGTTGGATGGCCGGGAGTTGGCCGCGTTTATTCTTCGCTCGGCCTTAGATGTTTCTGATGCTCTATGCCGCGCTATGGCAAGTTCAGTAGCTCTCCGTCGCCATGCTTGGTTGAGGGATGGCGTTTTTCCAGAGAATATTAGGGAGCGTCTGGTTGACCTGTCTTTTGATGGGGTTCTTTTGTTTAACACCCATGCGGACTCCGCCATTCATCGGATTCTTGCAGGGCTCCGACCTCCTCACCCTCCGTAAACTTGGCTTGTTGGTCTTCGGGTGCTTTATGGGAGGCGTTATCCCACCTTTTTTCTGGGGTCTAGTGCTTCGATTGGCCCGTTTGTGTGTTCCGTGTGGTTTGGCGTGCCTTCGGGGTCCTTAGGTTGGGCCCTCTGTACTGTTGGCTGCTGGTACAGCCCCCTTTTGGCTTTTGTGGTTTTTTGGCGGTTGGTGAACCCGTATAGGTCCTCAGGTTGGGCCTTCTGTGTCTTTTTTGGCTGATTGGCAAGCCGTCTGTGGTTTTACCCGCAGGTCCTTTATGTTCTTGTCCTCTGCTGCGGAATTTTTTCCTAAGAAGTGTTCCCATGTTTTCCTTGGGACGTCTCATGCCCAAAGTGGGGTACTTGTAGCTATTACATGGCTCTGTCCTGCGCAGGGGAGGTGTGGATGCCCTTTTTCGGGTTCCTTGCCTTTCCTGGCATCACTGTATACCGCTGGTGCGGTCTCTTTTGCCTTTGTCTTGGTGCAGCTTGCGCTGCTCCAGCGTCTGTCATTCTCAGTGTTCGCTACATCGCTAGACCAGCCTGGCATACTGTGTACGGCATCGTGTTGTGGCGTTTCCGCCTTCCTGTCCGGCGTTTCGGCCTAGTCCTCTGTCTGGTGTTCCAGGGGGGCTAGGTTTCTTCTGGCTTTCCTGTGTTCTGGTTGCCGGCTGGTCCGTCCTCCGTGTCTCTCCTCTTTCTCTTCTGGCTGGTCCCACTTCTTTTCGTGGGCCGGTGTGTGTCTCTGGCACGGCCCCCCTTTGGGGATTGTTCTGGATTTCCCTGGCCGCTGTCCTCGGCTTGCGCCTGGCTTGTTCTGGGTGCACTGCTCCATGGTGTTGCCAGCCGCCGGCTGCGCATGTCTGCTCGTTCTGGTCCACCGCCGTGGCCCTTGGTGTGTTCCCTTGTGCTCCTGCCTCTTGTTCTGCTGGGGCTTTGCGCAACTGTGACTTTCTTCTTCGCCTGCGCTTTTTGGCTGTGGAGCCGCTCCTGCCTTGTCCGCTGCCTTGAGGCAGATGCCTGTTCAGCTGCCCCCTATCGCTGTGTCTGTTTTTCCTACGGCGGGCTCTGCCTCCGGTTCTACCTCTTCTCCCTGGAGTTTGGGGTGTTTCTTTTCTTCCTTGGTGCTCCTCTGGCGCTGTCTGCCCCTACGGGGTTTTCTGGCGGTTGTACCTTGGATGGGCTTGGGTTCTCCTGGCCTTCCCTTCGCCTCGTTCTTGCTTACTTCTGCTTGGTGAGGGCTGGGCCACCCTTCTTGTCCTTGTGACACATCCCCTGCTGGGGCCCTGTGTTTCTTCCTACTGGGGAGGCTCTCTCGCATGCCCTCCTCCCCTCTGGGTATGGCTAGGTTATCTATTCTACGTTAAGGAATCTGCGGCTAGTAGTCTCTATCAGATGTACAAGTTACTTACCTTCGGTAACGATGTATCTGGTAGAGACGATTCTAGCCGCAGATTCCTTCACGACCCGCCCTTCCTCCCCGTTCTGCGAGGACCTTCAGTTTGGTTTTCTGCACTCGCCTCCCTCCGGGTGGCTTGTCTTCTGTGGGTGTCTGCTTCGTCTCCTCCCGGACAGGATGCTTCGTTCTGCTTGATTGTTCCACCCTTCCTTTATGATACAAGGTCGGTTGGTTCATGTGTGCTTCTGCATCCCTCCACTCTGGTTTTTTCTCCAGTGTAGGGGCCTACTTTTACTCTTCCCCCCTTTTCTTGCAGTTCTCTGCGTTGTTTTTTTTTTTTGCTTGTACCTCGGCCCTTTCGTTCCTTTCAGGGGATACGGTCCCCCCCTTGATGGTGTCGTCTGGGGGTGTATTGCTGTTACTCCTCTGTTCCGGGCTTGTTGCCCCTTCACTGTTGTGGATTGTGATTGCCGATTCTCTCTCTCTCTCTCTTTTCTGCTATAGCGTTTTTCACATGTGTTCTGCCTCCAGGGGGGATGTCGCCTTAGCTTGCAAGGTTGTTCCTCAGAGCGGTGCTCTGCTCTTTCCCTGCTATGGCTTTCGCTGCTATGGCTTTTTGGTACCTTAGTGCTTGGCACTTTTCCAATTGGTGCTGTTCCTCACCTTTCGTTTCTCTCTTCTTTTCACTGCTTTTTCGCACACTGTTCCCATAATCTCCACAGTTTTGTTTGTGATGGCTCCGCGTTGTGGCGCGGAAAAGTTCTCTGAAGAAAACTGATGTCAGCGCGCCGGGGTGGGGCTTATGTGACCTCGCTGACGTCACGCCCGCGGATGACGTCAGGGCGGAGTCGCGTGGTACCGCCACCCGGCGCGCAGAGAAGCTGGGGCAAAGAAAGTTTTCCGGGTCTAGTCTCACGCCTGGGGATAATTCTACGTTAAGGAATCTGCGGCTCGAATCGTCTCTACCAGATACATCGTTACCGAAGGTAAGTAACTTGTACATTTATGCCTACTATAATGAAAACTGGAAAATATCCCAACAGGAGGCCGCAGAAAGAATACGGTAAATAGACCGTATTAACTTAGAGAAGGCATTAGCTGTAGTGGATAGTGGGTTAACAACTTTGACCTCCAGGATTTACTCCTTAGGCAACATTGTGTCTTCAGCAATTGACATATTAGAACAAGATCTGACCTTGTTACAACACGGGCAATCTCAACTACGTTCTATTATGATGCTAAGCTGGACGCTACAATCTTTGCGTGCAGGCTACGTGCCCTGGCGTTTTATAAACACCACGTCTCTGTTTTCAGAATACAATCTGACTGATAAACAGACAGAAATGGCACAATAGGGAGCCAAATATACAATGCTGCGTATTGAGAAACTGGAAAGGTTACCATTCACTGTAGCCGAATCACCATCAACAGAATGGCTAATTCATGGCCAAATCACTCTGCCGGTCACTACGTTTCAGTTTCAATATTGCCTTGAGCAAAGGCAGGCAAATATGAAAAAATGGGTAAGGGATACATTAAGGAAACTTGGGAGTTACCAAATAGATATTGATGCCAGAATGGGGATCGAGAAGTATTTCTGAGCGGTGCAAACTGCAAGAACGCTTTGAGCGGTTCTCTCATGTGTCAGGATATTTCTCTGCACGGAGCCTTTAGCAAACCTATCTTGTCACATGACTGGGACCCCAGCTGCAGTGATCACGCCGGTTTTCGAGCTGCTCTCGAATGGGAGTTACTTGATGCTAAATGGTCAAGGTTGCTGTGGGATGCTTCCGGGCGTCGCATATCTGGTCACTGTTAACTCCAGGGTTACTTGCTGTATGAAAGTATTGTTTCCGCCACTGAACACAGTCAGGGAGGCGCCGCTATGGCCTTCACTGAACGTTTCTTTCATACAATTTGATACTCTGAGCAGACTGCAAGCCATGCTTTTACAGCAACCCGTGCCCTTAACCTCCGCTTGAGAAACCTATGAACTTCAAGTTGCAAGGACCTTGAGTGAGATACAGGCGCTCATACGTACAAACTGCCCCATTCATTTTGCACAAATGGTGGGTCGTAACTTCAATATGTCTGATACGAGCGGTATTGTACACCTATTTAAGGGTTGTATGACGTTACAACGCATTCCGTTGCAACGCATGCCTTTACCACGCATGCATTACAACGCGAATGCCATTGCCACGCATAACCTTTACCACGAAAATGCCTTTACCACGCATACCTTTACAACGATTTTCGTTGTGAAACCATGCATGATAATGGCATTTTCATGGTAAAGGTTATCTCTGATCCCTGCCCCAATTCCTTTCACTGCTCCCCTGCGCCCTCCCCCCTCCAGCTCTCTTTTTTATAACACCCCTTCCCTGTACCCTTGTGCGACCCTCCGCCCCCATTCCTTCTAAGAAATACCCCTGCCCGAAACACTTAAAATCTTGCCCTTCGCGATTCCCCCACCCACAAACCCTTCTATCAAATACGACGCCGAATGCCTCCACATCTTTCAATAACAAACAGAAAACGACGGAAACAGGTGCGTTTTTTTGGGGGGGGGGGACCCCTCCAAGCCCCCTTTTTTAATTGTACCTTTAACACACATGCCTTTACTACGTATCTCGTAGTAAAGGAATGCGTGGTAAAGGCTATGCGTGGTAACCACGCATGTGTTGTAATGCATGCGTGGTTAAGGTTATGCGTGGAAACGGCCGCGTTGTAGTGTCTGTTTCCCCTATTTAAGACCATAGGGTCAGGACTGTTGAGCACCTTTCAGACAGTCCTCGGAGTAATCCCAAATTTTATACACTCCGTATTGGGAAGCGTATTTGGAGGATTCCCGCTTATCCTATTGCTGGTTGCAGGGGTCCTATTCATAATACTACTGCTACGCAATGGACGGCCCAATTCCCGAGGGAATGGCGAACATGCTCCTAGAGCGGAAATACCGTGAACGCATGGTACAACTTCTGGGCATTTCTTGCCTGCGAGAACTCAATGCCTCCTGGTTTCTATCCTTTCGACCAGTCTGGGTAGACTGCATCTTACCTGTTCTTCGATGCCTGTTTTGCGGAGAAGAATGCACGTTGGATCTTTGTCTAACATTTCCATCAGATGCGCCTCCGGACACGGATGCAATGCTGGACCCCATAAAGGCCCATGCTCTGCTTTGTCCCCAGCGGCTTCCGATTCTGATGAATGCATTCCTGGAGAATCCACAGGTGCCGTTTGCTCCTGCTGGGTTAGGTGAATCCTCCCCAGGCACCCAGGTAACATCTGCCGCACAAGCTGTCGCAGCATCGACTGTTGGCAGTGCTACATACCATCTATGTGCGATTGACGTTCTCTGTGAGGCGTTGGATTTGTCGTCTGCAGTAGCAAACACCGATAATGTTGTGCTTCCCAGCCAGGACACTTAATCTCAAATTGGCTCATCGCGTCCTGGGAAAGAATTCGACTCCTCCACTCGTTCTCATAATAAACGAGCAAATTTGGAACATTTCCTAAATTGACACTTCCGCTTACGTAAAGCATGGCTTTCTTCCGCTTTGAGTGAAGCAACTTATATAGAGAAACAAAATAGACATTCTTTTAGTGCCAATTGGAAATAGCTGAATTATTAACATTTTAGGAAGAATTTTTTTTTTAACGATTTTAAAACCATGTTTTTACTTGCTTTCAAAATGTTTTTAAATTGTCCAGATTTTAAGTATGATCATTGTTATCCAATTCGGAAGAGGAGTGGGTGTTATGTCCCGTATAGAGGCCCTAATGTAGACCTGTTCGTACATGCCCTAAAATGGACA
Source organism: Calotriton arnoldi (assembly GCA_963921515.1). NCBI lineage: Eukaryota > Metazoa > Chordata > Amphibia > Caudata > Salamandridae > Calotriton > Calotriton arnoldi. The sequence continues at coordinate 7,630 of CAWUFW010013940.1, forward strand.
TGTTCATATTTACCCTAATATGGTCATATTCGTACTTGCCCTATTATGGTCATAGCCGCATATGCCCAATTATGGTCATGACTGTACATGTCCTATTATAGTCATGATTCCTTATATAGGCATGATCTTTCACCTACATTGGTCCTCGCTAGTACACAACGTGCTCTGAGGGCTGAACGTTATCTATCCTGTGGTTTTGAATACAGCAGGGTTTTTCCCAAACACAGGCCCACACTGTACTCATCAATTATGCATGGCTCTCTAGGAATACACCACCTGCATAATATGCATGTACAAAGTTCACCCCTGACGTCTTCCTCATGTCTAACGACAGACCAATAGAAACCATACTGAGGACCGAGACTCTTTAGGGTATAAATACACCACATCTTGCCCCGGTAAGATAGAGGGAACCGAGACTTCCATGCTGACACACTCACCAGAGACGCTGAGGCTCCTGCATGCAGTCGCTCCAGCTGACAGCGGTCTAACACAGCCCTTGCGGGGTGTCCAACTCGAGACCAGGACGGGGTCCCACACTCTCTCTATTCAGGTATGGGGGTTCGACTAAATCCTAGAAGGATTCTTGGCTCTTAGGCTTGTAGACCTACACATATGCTAGGTACACTCGGGTACATCTAGTTAGGCATCGTAGGAGTACCCACACTTTGCATAATGCTTTTTATATTCATGTATGTATTCATGACTATTGCAATATGGTAGAACTGTTCTATCCCTTTGCTTTTATCGTACTGCTGATAATATATCTCTGCCATTGTCTGCTGGTTGCCGCAGCACATATATTTTACACTAGAATAACAACTGTTCAATAAATACTTATTGAAACGCCCAGACTGTTTATTCTGTGTAAATCTCTGAGACAAACCGAATAAGTAAGCACGAGTGACTGAGCGAAAGGTAGTACATTGTTTCCACGATTCTGAGGAATTTGGGTTGTCATGGTCTAAGGTTGCCAGAAACTAATCTCTCCCCGATAAGAGATTCTAGTGGCACTTTGAGCTAGCTAATGCAAATCAGGCTAACATATGCGGTGGGGCTGCACAGAGCCAGTCTGCCACCAAGCCCACAGTATATGTTATCCAAACGCGCAGGTCCTGCAGGGGTACTATAGGAACTACACGACAGTGGAGGGGGAGGTAAATCAGCCCTTTGTCTGGGGACAGGACAATACCTTTTCAGTGAAGTGTTAGACCCTCCTTTCCATCCTGTCCAGGCAGGGTTATCAGAATGCAGATGAGTTCTCGGTCACACCTACCCATCCTGTGTTTGTGGATGTCTAGAGGGAATGCACAAAGTGTAGCTGTCACCCATCCCAGACGTGTCTTTTAGACAGGCTGCAAGTCACATAGAGCAGTAAGACAAGAGAAATACCCACTTTCCAAAAGTGGCATTCTGGTCTGAGTCTGTTCACAGCCCACCTCCAATTAGGTACAGCTTCAGTATCTATTCAAAAGGTGAGGAATCTGCACTGTGGTCTACCAGTTTGCTTTTGGGGCTCTGCATCTGGGGTTGCAAACAGTCTAAAAAACATCTGATGTCAGCGTGTGGGAGTGACGCCTATTTAGGCTCTCTACGCCATTTCCGTAGCTAAATGGCATTGGTGTGCAGCCACATGGCGCCACCTACCGGTGTGCAGAGGTACTGCTAAAAAGTTTCCCGATCCAGTCTGAAGCCTGGGGAATATTCAAAAGCTGAGGAATCTGCAGCTAGATGGAATATCTACCAAAAAGACTTACAGAAGGTAACTTGTTCTTTTTGCCCCTTTTTGCATGGTTACCCCCCACTTTTTGCCTGATTCTGATGCACTTTGACTGAGTGTGCACTGGGTCCCTGCTAATCAGGTTCCCAGTGCCTGTGTTCTTTCCCAAAACGGTACCTTTGTTTCCAAAATTGGCACACCTCTGGCCCACATGTAAGCCCCTTGTAAGGGGTACCAGTGTTACCAAGGGCCTTGTGACCAGTATGAGTCCCTAAGGGCTGTAACATGTATTGCGCCACCCTCAGACACCCCTCACCAAACACATACACACTGCCATTGCAGACTGTGTGTTCTGGTGCAGAGAAAACGAAAGAGTCGATATGGCACACATACCTGTGTGCCATGCCTACAAAACACTGGCTGTGGCATAGGTAAGTCACCCCTCTGGCAGGCCTTACTGCCCTAAGGCAGGGTGCACTATACCATAGGTGAGGGCATAGTTGCATGAGCAATTTGACCCTACAGTGTCTGAGTCCATTCTTAGACATTGTAAGTGCAGTGAAGCCATATTGAGTACATGGCTGGGAGTTTGTCATTACGAACTCCACAGCGCCAGGATGGATTTACTGAATGCTAGGAAGTTTGGTACCAATCTTCTCAGCACAATAAACCTACACTGATGCCATTGCTGGATTTATTCTAAAATGCACTCAGAGGGAATCTTAGAGATGCCCCCTGAAAAACGACCGACTCTCTAGTGTGCAGATGACTGGTCTGCACCAGCCTGCCACATTCAGACATGTTTCTGAACCCCTGAGGTGGGAGCCCTTGAGCTCTCGTGGGTCAGGAACAAAACCTGCTTGGGGTGGAGGTGCTTCTCACCAAACGCCCAAGCAGGAGCAGCATTCAGGGCAGTGTGCCTCAAAGGCTTCCTGCCCTTGCTTATGCTTGCCAGGGCCTCTCCAGCTAGTGGAGATGCCTGCCCCCTGACCAAGCCCCACTTTTGGCAGCAAGGTTGGCAGGAAAATTAGTAAGCAGGAGAGGTGTGTTTCCTCTCAGCCAGGACCACACCTAAGTTGTCCCGAGCTGAAGTGACCCCTTCCTTAGAAAATCCTCCATGTTGAATGGAAGGATTTTAGCCAATCAAGTTAGACACCCCAAAGGGAGGGGACATACAAAGGGTGTAGTGACCCTAAAGGTAAGTAGCCATTGACTACTACCTCGCAGTACCTGTACCGCCCCGAAATTCAGTATTTAGGGGCACCCCTTAACCTTGGTCCTCAGATTCCTGGTGACCTAAAGAAGCAGCAGCAGTGAAGACTCCAGACGACAACTGATTTGGCCCCAGCCCTACCAGCCTTTCTGCAGCCCTCGAAGAAACCTGCTCGAAGAAGTGACTCGTCCTGCAGGCCCAGCGACCTCCACAACCCTGGGAGGACTGCCTGCCTTCCCTAAACACCAAGAACTCCCGAAGACAGCAGCCCTGTCCACAAAGAACTCTACAACAAGGACTCCCTTGCCTTCTGGAAACGCAAGTCCTTCCCACTCTGCACCCGACGACCACGCCCCGAGTCTGAGTGGCCCTCTGGTCCAGTGAAGTCTCCCCAGCTATACTGACCTCGAAACCATCAGTGGCTGACCTCTCCTGGACTCCAGGAAGATGCCTGCAGCCTCATCATGAAGGGTCCCCCTGACATCGACCGGCAAAGGCACCCCGGCATCCGCAGCCCCACGACTATTGGGAGCCCAGCCGACGGTGCCCAGGCCTCTGTCCATTGACACCTCCTCTTACCTGCCCAGCTGTTGATCTCCTTCATTCAACCTCCTGGTCCGAGCCTGCATTCGCTTTGTGCGACCGAAATCTCCCATTCACTTGCATTGGGCGCCCGACACTGATTTGCACCCGGATGCCCCTGTAATGCTGGTGGTGTATACTTGGTGCCTCCTTGTTGGGTGCCCACAGTCTCCATTGACTAACATTGGGCTCAGTGACCTCTGCACCCGGCCTCCCCAGTGCTGCTGGTGGTGCAGTTTCTACTTTGATCTGACTCTTGCCCAGTGCTGGTCCAAAATCCCGAAGACTGGGTCTGTAAGTTGTGTACTTACCTGCTATTGTGTATAACTGTTTTCCTTCCATAGGATTGCATTGTAAATCTTGCTATTTGCACTGTCTATCCACCACATTGCCAAGTTACTGCTACTGTTGATTGACACCCTAAAATATTTTCAGTATTACTACAAAGTATTTCTATTGCTTTTTGCAAAACATTCCTACTGTACTTGAAAGTATTGCTATTTTTAAACTGGTACTTACCTGTTACTGAGTCCTTCTTGGTTCTAAAATAATAGTAACAAAGTAATATTTTTTTACAAAATAATTGGTCTTGGATCTAGTCATTGAATGTGTGTGATTATGTATTTACAATTAAAGAAGACTCCCACCCGACCTATACATTTTCACTTACGGCTATGGGCTGCCCATTGCTATATAGATAAATTGAGTATCCATTTATTTTTATAGTTCATTTTTATTATTCAATTCATTTTCGACTGTGTATAATGAACAACTTTTTTTTTTATTATGATAAGAAAATAAATTTTATATCAATTATACAAAGATTAAAAGACATAAGAGTGAGATAGCAAACATTTTCCTAAAGTGAAAACGTACACAAATAAACAATTGCTACATGTATGACATATATGAAGTGGATCTTTTCATCAGAAATTTGCTTAAACATAAAATCAATCAGTAAGTCCCCTTACTAAGACCACGCTCACATCCGAACCTAACACACCAACGCCACACTAACACCCACACATCACATACATACACGTCCCAGCCATAACCAGCATACACTTGTGAAATCGAGGAGAGAGCCCTTCATAAATATCCATGATTGTGTTGCCAGCTGGGGTTCAATGCAATCAGGTCGACGTACGTTCAGTGGAAATTATTAATAGTGTCCACCTTCATCAGGACCACTCTTTCTGAATTCTTTTTAGAGGTGAGTGGTAGGGGATCTAGAGACAAAGTATATAGCATCATTATGGGAGCCCCAATGTCAAAGAGTAATTTTACATGTTCCTAATAGTGGCGAGTACTACTCCAACGCCTATGTGGTGAGGAAGAAAAGAAAAAGGACCATCACCATTTTCACTATTAAAAAGATATAGGAAAGTCAATGATATCAGTTTAGATAAAGGATACGTGCAAGATGACTGATGCAACGGCTTTGAAATCGTAATGTAATCAACGTATTTGGGAAACCCTGATAAGAAGTGATTATACATGAACATTATACCCCTCTAATTGTGATTTGTAACGTTGCACGTGCAAACACCAGAGTGCCTTAGTGTTATGGGTAGCAAAAGTAATATAAAGCCGCCAGCGTATGCCAGCAACTAACCATATAAGACGGTGCACGGCATCTAGAGTATCAGTCTTGGTTTATCTTGATACAATAGTGTGGTTGCCATCTCATTTACGAGTCCGTATGCCTGGATACATAACAAGCTTCAGTGCTTGTCTGGCTGTGAGCACGGAAAAGAGATCTAATTAGGGCTTGTTAGAAATGGGGGTCTCTAGTTGGCAGAGGTAGGTACCTTTGTCCCAATAGGGACCCTTGCTTCTAGTCAGGGTAAGGGGGATACACACTTTAGATATCCCCTGCTCACCACCTTGGTAGCTTGGCATGAGCAGACATGCTTATCCCAAAGGCAATGTGTAAAGTATTTGTACTAACACTCACAGTGATAACACCATAAATGGACACCACACCGGTTTAGAAAAATAAAGTATCTTTATCTAAACTTAACAAGACCAAAATGACAAAAATCCAACATACAAGTATTAAGACAAGCATTGAAAATGCAATAAGTCTCGCTTTGATTAAGTTAAAGCCATTTGCTTTGCTAATGGTATTGTATAGCAAAGCAAATGGCTTTAACTTAATGAAAGGCGAGACCTATTGCATTTTTAATGCTAGTTTTTTAAGCGACAAAGAAAACACGTCCGTTGTTCTCCTTTATATTAAATTCAACTAGTAGTTTCTGAAATGTCGTGAGGTATACCCTGACAATCTACAGAAGTAGCTTCAGATTCCAATATGTATGCTGCACAGTAAACCTGGATTGTAAGGGGATTTATGGGCCTATTGAAGGTAAGTGCACGAAAATGAAAAGGAAAATGTGCATTAGCAAATTAGTAAAAAAAAGAAGAAAAAAAGTTGATGTGCCCATTTAGCTCTGAAAGCAGGTAATGTATCCCTGCACACACACAATCGGCCACAGATACAATAACTGGAACAGGAAAATGCGTCACTGGCAGAAGTAATCAGTAAAATAAGGAAAACAGACTCTGGTAAAGAGATTCACTGAAACAGAAACACGAACACTGGTTCAGGGAGACAATGGAACAGGCAGCTACTGGAACACAACAAGGTGGACACACAGGGGCTGGGATATACTGGACAGGGAAGCAGAGGACACTGGGAGAGGAGAGACACACTGAAACAGGGAAACAACTAGAACACAGAGGTTACAAATGTGAAACCCATTAGCTTTGCCAGTGCTTGTTACACTTGTTAGTCAAAAAATCCAGTTGGTCTCGACGTGTATGGAGCACTGGGACACGACATGTTAAAGCATTCACCTAATGTGCAGGAAGGGTTTTTTTGAATATGTAAAGATCTTTTATATATCAACAACATCGTTTTTTGTCATTTACATAATGTAATATGCAATGTATCCAGCTTGGAAGAATGAAAGGCTGAGCATTCCCGCCAGGAATTTAAGGCTGCAGAACTTCAAAGAGACTCATTTTTCAGTTTATATATAGCGCAAACATGAGCACCAGTTACATTACACAAGGCCAGATTTATGTTTTCAAACACAGGATGTTGAGCCGAGTGAGGCTCGAACCTGCTTTTTCAGCTCGAAGGATCGGCAGCTATAGCCTTAGGCCACAACGTTGCTCTCAAGAACGGAAGCATTTTCAATATTATATATAACGAAGTCATAGTTGCTGCTTATTTATCTTATGCAATTTACAACCTTTGACAAAGCCAGTAGCCCTGGCTTGTTGTAGGTGTAATGTTACTTTTTGTGCTATCTATCTGGATGAATGGACAGAAGCAGCAAAATACAAGTGGGGCAGCACACTAAGCTAAGTACCGATTTTTAGCTTGTGTTTTAAGCCACGCCCTTGATTACATTGGCCACGCCCCTATGGGAGACCCCCCCCCAGTTATTTCATCCCACTTAAGGCCCTGGTAATGCTACCTACCTCCTTCTCAAAATGTTAACACCTTACACCACCCACACTATTTTGTTCGACAATTCCCTAACATTCAGAGTTCTCCCACAAAAGTAGCCAATAGAAACTCCAGAACTGTACAATAAGCCCACTTTGTTCAAGGAAGCGTTTCTATGCCTTGCTATTGGCTGAAGGCGCTACATAAATGCTGATAACATATCAACACTGTGGCACGCACTCCTTTATAATACACCGTTCCCATGTGCCCTCCTCCCCACACAGAGCTCGGCATGTGTTCCCCCCCCCGGGCTCCTTGCTGGAGTGGAGCACATGTGTTACCTGAAACTACACACGTCCACACCCTGGTGCTACTGCCTCGTCCCAGCAGATCACATTAGTAGGCCGCAGGCTCGCTGTGAGTGCCTGAACGTGTCTCCCCCAAGCCTTGGCTCCTCCCTGGGCCCTTTGTTGCCTTGAACAGCTGCATTAGCTTTTCCACTGCTGTAAAAAGGGGAATGTGCTGCTGTTGCTGCCGCCGAGTCCTGACATTGGTTCCTCACAACTCGTGCCTTTGACGGGCCAAGTTCAGAGACTTGCGGCTCTCCCAGCAGCATCATGGAAACCAAAACAAAGCAGAAAAAAAAAAAAAAACGAAAAAAGTAGAGACAGTCCCTAACTACTGCTAACAGCATCTCTCTCAATGCACGGACAGCGGAGTGCGGGCGGGGGGAGAGGGGTGCGAAAATACACTGAGTGCGGGTGGGGGAGGGGTGTGCGAAAATTCACGGACAGTGGATTACGGTCGGGGGGAGGGGGTGTAAAAAACCACGGACAGCGGAGTGCGGGCGGAGTGAGGGGTGTGCGAAAGAGTTAAACTCCTCAAGTATGACCTGTCATGTTTTATTCCTGCAACACACCTCTGCTTAAAAGCAAAGTCTCGACAGGGTGTTCGCCATGAGAACCCTAAGCATGATTTGTGAACTCTCGCGGTCTCTGTAATCTCATCAGTGTAATGGGATTATATTTGAAATCACCGCGGCCTGTTTATTAGGTATTTAAACTCCTCTGACAGAGGAAAAGTTAAATAAAATGCGCGTCAGCCCTGGTTGACTTTTGCGGATCTCTCTTCTAATTAGACAAACAGATGCCGGGCTGCAAAATGGAAAACTAATGCGCTCGTTTATTCATTCCTCTGACAAGTTACAATACATTTTTAACTCCGAGTGAGCGGCTCCCCAGGTGCGGGAGGCGTCGAGGGGTAACGAGAGCCGGGCCACGGCTACAACTGGGGGAGATGATGGAGTCCGAGCCAGGTGCGTCGCCTAAACCGCCGGCCGATGGGCAATTTCTGATCAGAGGCAGTCTGTGGAAATCTCAACACCAGGCCCGAAAGGCGAACTGACATTCTCAGAGTTGTCGCAGCAAAATTCAAATTTCACCACTTGTGCAGCGGAGACACCCACAATGCACCGCGCTCGCCGAGTCTGTTTCTTGATAGGAAGAGTATTGCTCGTCTTGACAGCGAAAGGAAACAAAATCAGGCTGTTGTCATTTAAAATGAAACTGCTACATGCAATTCCTCTACAACGATAATGTATTTCATCCATTTTCTACTTATTGTAATCTTTAGCCCTAACTCCTGCTAACAGCATCTCTCTCAATGCACGGACAGCGGATTGCGGGCGGGGGGTGCAAAAAACCACGGACAACGGAGTGCGGGCAGGGGAGGGGGGTGCGAAAATGCATGGACAAATGCATGGACAACGGAGTGTGATCGCGCTTTAGATACCGCAACAAAAGTGTGCACATTTAAAATACATACTGCAACGAAGCAGAGCATCAAAAAGAACAAGCGCGGTACCGCAAAGGCCGCCGCTTGTTTATATTTGCATCGCGCTTTCACTTTAAGTGAAAGCGCGATGCAAAAATAAACACGCGGCTGACTTTACCAAAGCAGAATGAGAAGAAAAAAGTGCGTACCGAGTAATGAAGGAGAGAGTGTCACGCCACCAGTAAAGCATCCAGTCCAGGTGGGCTGGCCTAAAACTGGACAGGGTGGTAACCAGGAGGGGCTAAAAAGCCTCACTAACAATGGGAAGCCAGGGTTTAGCATGCGCGATGACGCTAGCGAATGGAAACAGGGGGCGGAGCCTACACTCCACTTCCAAAACTGTATCGATTACAAGAAGCCCTCGCATGGCGAGACCTAAAAAATGACTTTCAAAAGGTTTTAGCAACTGAGTCCATAGAAAACTATGGATGCGTGATTTCTTGCAAAGTACCTGTTGTTGCGACAAAATTCACCAAGCCAAACAGCCGCAGCGATGAGAAGCGTCGAAATACAAAGAGATGCGTCGTTCCTGAGACCTTCGTGGATGCGATGTGACAGTTCTGCTGTGCACTGGGGAGCGATGCATTGGGTCCGGTCTGTAGGGGGAAGTGAAGCATCGATTCTGAGACGACTCCGGTCCGCGGGTGGTGCGTCGGGGAAAACTTGCCGCACAGGGACGATGCGTGGAAATCCAGGATGCGTCGGTGAATGATGCGGCGAGCGGCGCTGCGTCGACCTTTTCAGCCGTGATCCCTCGATGCGTCGATTCTTGCCGTGGCGACAGGCGCTGCGTCGGTTTCAGCAGCGGTGCAGGGAGATTCTTCTCGCACCACGGCATTGCGTCGGAAAAACTGTCACAAGAAGAGCGATGCGTTGATTTTCTTGTTGCGTTGCTTTCCAGCTCCCGGCAGCAGAAACAACCTCCAGAGGCCCCACACAGTCACAGGCACTCCTGGCAGGTCAGAACTCCCAGCAAGGAAGTTCAGTGGAGCTGGGGGTGAAGTCTTTGTGTTCCTGAGAATTCAAAACAGGAGGCAAGCTCTACTCAAGCCCTTGGAGACTTTGGGGACACAGCACACAGCAAAATCCTTCTCCTTTCCTTGGCAGAAACAGCAACTGCAGGCCAACCCCAGACACACAGTAAGGGCAGTACTTCTCCTCAGTTTCGCCAGCTCTTCTCCTTTGCAAAGGTTCCTCTTGATTCTAGAAGTAGTCTAAAGTTCAGGGGTTTTAGGTCTAATACTTATACCCCAAAATGTCTTTGTTCTCTTTGTGCAAGGGTCTCTGAGCCCAGTCTAAACCAGTTCTGTCCTCTCTGGTGCAGCCTCCCGGCAGGAGGTGGAGACACCATTGTGTAAGGCAGACAGGCCCTATTCAGGTGCAAAGGACATCTCCTCCCACCACTCTAAATGCAGACCGGGCCTTTTCAGGTGCTAGTGAGAACTCCTCCCCCTACTCTGAATGCAGCCCAGGTCTATTCAGCCCAGCCCTGACTCATTCAGGAAAGGCAGGACACACATCAACACCTCCCCCTCCCCCACCCGGTGGCTCTCTGAGAGAATGCACCTCCCCAGCCCCTATCACTCCAAAACCAGACAGTCAATACACAAACAGGCAGAGGCACACAGAATGGTTAAACAAGAAAATGCCTACTTTCTAAAAGTGGCATTTTCAAACTCATAATTTAAAAACCATCTTTAGTAACAGATGTGTTATTAAATTCTGAGTTCAGAGAGACTAAACTTTATTCTTCCATCTTATCCCTATGGGAAGATATGCTTGTAAAATGTTACAAAGCATTCCCCATTCTCTCCTGTGGGGCAAGATAGCCTTTCAAGTGAAAAACGAAATTGGCAGTATTTCACTATCAGGACATGTTACACACATCAGTACATGTCCTACCTTTCACATACCTGCACCCTGCCCAGGGGGGTACCTTGAGCCTACCATATGGGCCCATAGGGGCGTCCTATAAGTAAGAAAAGGGAAGGTTAGGGCCTGGCAAGTGGGTACACTTGCCAAGTCGACATGGCAGTTAACAACTGCGCAAAGACTCTGCAGTGGCAGGTCTGAGTTACCGTTTCAGAACTACTCATGTGGGTGGCACAATCGGTGCTGCAGGCCCACTAGTAGTATTTGATTTACCAGCCCTGGCACAATCAGTGCACTTTACTAGGGCCTGAGCAGTAAATCAAATATGCCAATCAGGGAGAACCAATCATAATAACAATTTACACAGAGAGCATATGCACTTTAGCACTGATCAGCAGTGGTAAAGTGCCCAGAGTCCTAAAACCAACAACAACAGGTCAGGAAAAAATGGGAGGAAGAAGCAAAAAGTTTGGGGATAACCCTGCAAAAAGGGCCAAGTCCAACAGGGCTACTCTAAAGGATATATGGGAATGTGTAATCAATGATACGTAGTGGATTCGATTTACCATAAAGCTATGAAAACAGCTTCCACTGTTGTGAAACAGTAGGAGGGTAGCTGTGATGGGAGTGCCTTCTGGGCTTTGTTTCGTCCATGTTTGGCCACTTATGGGATCAAATCGTTATGGTTTTTAAGTGTGCTCTCCTGGGTTTATATTCCTTCGAGTATGGATACAGTATTGATTTTAAGAGTAAATGAAACAAGAATAGACAGTGAAATACATGGCGTGTTGCTCACACACGGTGGCACAAATGTTATAATACTGGAATAAATCCCCACGTTACGTCTGCGCCTATCATATCCTAATATTCAAATTTACTGTCCTTGTCGGCATGCCTGATATGCAAAATGTGAATCCCCAACATCCTATTAGTACTCAAGGTTGGAGTGTACTCAGCGCTGGAGCCTATGCGAGATTAAGAAATTACACTACACTTTCACAATAGCTCCTTGACCTGTGGTGTGTAGTGACTAGTTGAACAAGCATTTGCAATGCAATAGGTCTCGCATTTGCGAGAGTTTGAGCTATTGGTATTGTAAATCACAATGCCTTTTATTTATCTGTTTTGAAAACCTGCAAGGGGTGCGCAAACACGTGCTTTGTACTTATAGTCGTTGCTTCCGAAAAGCAAAGGTGGCAGTAAAGAAGCACAGTTACTGCCAGCCTTGCTTCTCGTAAGCAACAACTATAAGTACAAAGTGCATGTTTACGCACCGCTTGCAGGTTTTCAAAACACATAAATAAAGGGCATTGTCATTTACAATGCCAATATCTCAAACTCTCACAAATGTGCAACTCATTGCATTGCAAATGGTTGTTTGATTACGTGATCTGCTCCCATGCACCGTCTTATGAACTATGTTTGGCAGATGGTTTGCACATTGGTTGACCAGAGATCTATGAATTGATGGAACATATTGAGAGGCCAGCATTTCCATGTACCATATGTTAGAGTGCTAGAATGCTGTGTGCCAATAAAGGAATTTTAAGGCGCGATGTTAAGACTTTGACTTTTATTGTTCTTTAGTTTATAGCTGGAAAAGGTCCAGTTCAGAAGCCAAAACTTCTGTAGTAGGCACATCTTTTCTGGCTGTGCTTCTCAGTGCCTCTGAGCCTCTTCATCCCATCGGATGAATAAAGCATGCCTACCGCTTCCAGGAGCCCTCTGCTCATTCGAGGAATTCACTTCAAGGGACCACTCGTCTGTTCCAAACCTTATGCATTTTAGGAAAGTTTTCATAACTTTGCATTGATTGACTTGCAATTGCATTCATATGGCGTTTTCATTCCCCTTATAGATGTTCCATGTTAAGCGCCAAGATACCCTTCGCTGAGCATCATGCATAACCCATCAGCATACCAGACATAACATTCTCTTAGTTTCATGGTACTTATATGGTGCATTATATCCACTTTATGTTTGATTCTGTGAAAAATTAAGACGTAACTAAACCAGCAATTTTCACATTCGTCTAGCCCAAAAATGCCCACTTGCACGCTGATGCCTGCACGGCTTTAGTGCTGTAAGCATCCTTACACGATTCAATGCACTCAACATTAGCATTGTAGTACAAGCTCTGGTGTATCAATTTCAGATTCTCTAGGAATTTTTCTCCCTTGTTTTAATCTAAAGCCCCATATGCTGTCAATCTACACCAATCAAAAAAACGACATGCTTTCCATTTTCCCGTTTTTTAGAGCTCAAGACCGAATATAACATAGCATAACGTGGAACCCTGTGCCACGGAAGAGAGCTGACACAGACTGTGTTATATACTCTTCTGAAGTGATGCCTGCTCCACGCTCTGCCTGTGATGTGACTGCAGGGCATTGGAATTCCAGACATTGTAATATAGCTCCGTGCAGCACGGGGCAGATCACATACCCATTCCATACATCTCTGCGGTCTTAAAGCACAGGGATGGCCAGTGAGGCCGGTAATGATTCCTGACATATACTCAGCGCTGAACCCGGAACGGCCAATCCCACCTGACCGCGGGTATCGTCCAAGTCTGACCGAGACCCACGGAGGGCACCAGGCCTTCTCTCTTGGGGAGGCTCTGCAGTGCACCCCTAGAAAACTGACGCAGCTAGGAAGTGGACCCCGAAGAGCGTGCACGTGCTCACGGCGGGGTGACTTGTAGAGCACATAGTGCAAAACGGCAGTGCTTTTGCCGGGTGCCGGAGTACAGCGGCAAGGCTGGGGGCGGTTTGTGGTGATAACATGAAGTGGGTCCCCTGCCTGGTCGGGTTACAGCGCCCAGTTGAAGGCAGGAGGGAATGATTACCGAGGGTAATGAACACATTTATAACACAGCAGCGGAGTCCTATGCCTTATGGGGACCTGGCGATGCGGTCTATTCCGGTCTGTGGGTGGTTGAATCTGACGAGGTCGTTTGGGTTCTTTGGGGAGTATTGTAGTGCGATGGATAGGCTGGCCCTTAGCAGAATGGGGTCCAAAAGGCAGGGGCTTGCTCGGCTCTAATTGCGTGAATGTTGCGCCACTGCAGATTTCTGAGGGCCGGTTATTCCAGAGTGCAGAAATGAAGGGCCCTTCGGGAATGGGGGAGATGGGGAGGGGGTCCGTTTAATTGTTGTGGGTAGAGTGCTGGGTTTGTAGCCTAGACCTGTCTGTATCTTTGTTCTCGTGTTTGATTCTAGGATTGACATTGAGTTTGGACAAAGAGCTCAGTGTAGGGATGGCCCCGGTGACTGCGTCGGGGTATCGCTGATTGTGACTGTGGCCCAGGTCACGGGCAGGCCTATAGAATAAAAGAGACTCCACACAGAGAGGTTCGCTGTACTGGGCATACTCTGGCACCGCCGTTTCAGCCCCACCCTCTTTATTTATACAGCCCCCCTGCTCGGCAGAACTCTTCCATCGCGCCTACGCACACAGGTGTAATCTATTCAACCTCCCCACAAACGTGGTGGAGGTGGTATATTACATACTTCCCCAACCACAACAAAATTTATAACAGCAAAACAAGAGTAGCAGACATAAGTAAAGTACACTACAAACGTTACCCAGCTGCCAGCCTCGTACCTGTGCGGCGGCCACCATTGCAGTGCTCATGCTGTGTTGGAGGTGGGAGGGGTCGGGAAGACAAGGGCAGCGGTCCGCGAGGGGTGTGTGCGGCGGCCGCCGCCATTGTGAAACGTAAAGTTCGCATGGCATGCTGAAATAAAAAAAAATGAAACTGAAAGCGCGCAAAGCCGTCCGGCTGTACGCGTGCACATCTCTTGTCCTCAAACAGCGAGCGCACCTCTGGCCAGCGTGCGTGTCTGGACACCGATGTGGGAAGCAGCGCCGTACGCGTGCACATCTGATGTCCTCCGAGTTGTGCTAACGCCGCCGTACGCGTGCGAGCGAGCAGGAGGTGTACTAAGAAAGTGAAAACAAAGTTATGCTAAAACGACGGGAGCCGTACACGTGCACATCGCCTGTCCGGGCGCGTGCACTAGGAAAGTGAAAGCGCGCCATGCGCGCGTTATGCTAAAACGACAGGAGCCGTACACGTGCACATCGCCTGTCCGGCCGTGCGTGCACATCTCCTGTCCCCCTTCGGAAGCAAAACCCACGACAATAGATCTCGCCAAGGCGAGCAGCGCATGCGCTGCGTCGCTAGGCGAGACCTAAAAACGAGCACACTGCCTGAAGCACACGTTAAAGATAACCTTGAGAATGTAGCTGTCTTGACAGGCCGACTTCTCTACTATGAGTGTTATGCACCCAAAATGGGGTCAAGCGTTGGCCACGAGGGCTGAGCCCGCCCAGGACAGATTTTCCAGCTAACACCCGAGTAAGTAAAAGATTTCCATTTAGATACATTGCATGTTACAGATCAGGGAAATCTGGCATAGATCCAGACGGATGGACCAGCGTTGGACTCCCATGAAATGATGTCACACAAGGGGCTTACCTAAAGGCCCAAAGCCTGACAGTATCAGCTTGTTGAGGCCCTCACAGGTGGATATAGTGAGAGATTGAATGCTTAAATTAATCACAGCTACTAATAGTAACTCTGGGCTGAAATCTGTTCCATTGTCTTTAGCTTGTCTGTGCTGCTACAGAGAGGGTCCCAGAATATACAGCTCGGTCATGCTTCCTCCTGGAAAGAGACTGTCCAGCCGGACCTTCATGGCCACATCCCCTCTGAATGGGTGCACAAGCATTTATATAGCGCTTACTACTCCTACGTAGGGCATTGAAGCGCTTACCCACACAGAGGGCCAGCCTTTAGCATGTTCTAGCTATGTCCGGGCCCAGGGTGCCAACCTTTGGAAGGGTGCTGGAGCCTCTGCAGCAGTCTCTCTGTGACCTGGCTCTAAAGAAAAGTGTGTTAACCACTGTTTCTGTAGGCTGCTGGCACACGTATCTACATTTTGTGTTTTTCGTCTCCTGGCTCTCATTACACTGGCCCCCCTCACCTTGCCGCTACCCCCTCCTATTTTTCCAACACACCGACCATTAAAAGACGACTGGTGGGAGGTGGTGCCAAATTTGGCGCTATCAATGCAAAGGCTAGCTCTGCCCACACGGTATGTCCAGACGTGGCCAGTCGAGCGTTGCTGCGCCGTTAGTACGAGGGATTTCCCAAGGACCATCCGCCTACCTTTCCAGCAGAAATATCTGCACCTACCTATATTGTCTGATGAATGACCTACTGCTTAATGTTGGCTAAATGCAACAATCTTTGTTTGCTAAATCAAAAGCCTTGAGAAAGCCCTGGTCCTATTGCCCACTTAGGGCGAAACACATGTCGGCTGCTGCAACACCAACAATGTATCTCTATAACACCATGGAATATGAGGATGCAGCCTAAAAAGTTGTTCTAAAAAAGAATAAAGATTTCTAAATTAACAAAAACCAACTGGGACTCTTTCTTGACCAGACAAAATATTAATATTAATTAAGGAGGAGTACTTGCTCATTTCTTTCTGCACAAGAACTGGTGGTGCCTGGGTCTCACCAGAATGCCTGAGCATAAGAAACACGGAGCGCCTGAGAAGTACAGTGCGGGTGAGGTAGAGAAGCCTGTCCATGATTTGACACGTGCACGCGCCGGCGAACCTGCGAACTAGAGCGAGAAACTACAGCAGCAACCAGACCACCGGAAGTGAGTACAAACCCAACTCAACCTGAGCCTTCTGTCACTGGCTATCCAGAGTGTCATGGGCTCTAGTGTAAGGAAGGAAATGGGCCCAATGGCCATGTTTGAAATGCGACATCAAATACAGCAATCCCAAGGGCAGGCCGTGATTCCACAGTACAGTTAAGCCTGACTAAACAAAGTGGTTATACTTGCATGAAAACACCTGTTGTGCTCAGGTTTTGGAGATTGGCTGCGTACAACGTCGGGAGTTTAGAATGATATTTATTTTAATTTCTAAATAATTTCTTAGGTGCCGAGCGGCACTTACTAACTGCTTCTGAGCACTACGAAAAAGTAGAATGTGTCCTGAGAAACCTGGGTGTACTCGGCTGTCTGGAGTTGTCTGCCTTCAGCCACTCTCCAAGTGTCACGTCAGGTGCGCCTGGCTCACCCTGACCAGAGATCTCACTCGGTTCCTGGTCAAATGTTGTTAGTTGCTTAACAGATAAGGATAACATCCTGCGCTGTGGTTGGTGAATCTCACAAGCTTCAAAGAGACCAGCCTGCCCCGTGGTTGGTTGGTGTATTTCACTGTGTTCAGAGATATCACCCTGCCCTGCGGCTGGTGTTATTTGCTCATCCACTCCTATTTTCTTTGCATTCCGGTACTTTGAGTGACAGAGAATGCGAACCCACAAGAGGCTGCATGTAAAGCAACGCACAGGGTTGAGTGAGCATCTTAGGCCTGGCGAGGGGCATGTTGAGGCCTCAGCCTTGTGGGCAGCAAAGCGCTGAGAGGCGTTCTCCGTGTAACTATCAAGTCACCCCATTCTTCAGAGCGGCCACCTTACCCTTCCTCCTCCCAGTTGTTCCCGGACATTTTCGGTGTTTCTTGTCCCCCGGGGTGGGGCATTTAGCCTGAAAAGTGCACCTTTATAGACGGCAGACAAACCCCTATATATTTCGAAGACGAGTCGCGAACGCGGACGCACCAATTCACAAGAGCCAGCGTAAATAAACAAGCCCGCGAGAAAAAGAGACGCCGTGAGGTGCGCGTGCACATCTGCTGTCCGGCCCCAAGCTGACATCGCCAGAGAAGAGACGGCGTGCGCGTGCACATCGCCTGTCCGGGCGCGCACATGTTTTGTCTCCCTTCGCGCACCAAACCGACAACAATAGTCTCGCCAAGGCGAAGCAGCGCATGCGCTGCTTTCGCTAGGCGAGACCTAAAAACGAGTGCGGGGGGGACCTACCTCACCAACATTAAAGGTTTAAATATAAGTGTGCAATGCTAGTCTTTAGCATCAACATGTCCGCAAGTTGTCTCCATTTAAAATGCACGCCGCTGGTTTCTACTTACAGTGTCCACTCTGCCTGTCACGCGTAGTATCCGGGTCGCACCGCCATCGTGCACGCTTCCAACTTAGATTGTGAACCACTGGGTATTTAAAAGCAAGCCGGGCGGTAGTCATGTGATGTATCCCAAAGATACCAGCGCCACAGGGATACAATCTAAGGCGCCATCTTGTAGTGGGTAAGTATGTGCCAAACCGATCCGGGCGAATCATATAATGCAACATGCATGTAATTATTTCTTGCCTGAGTGTGTACAACAAATACTTAACACAGCCCTCTACCACAAAAGAGAGTAAGGTGCTATCTACTTTAACCTCTGTAAAACCTCTGTGGATCCACTGGATGCTGTGCACACTATACCCTACTTTGGTACATTATATACAGAGCCAGCTTCCTACATTCTTCTATTCCACATTTGTACTTTTTCTCTTCCACCTCATATTAGTTGGTGGTAGTAAAACCCTCAATATAGATCTACCTGTAATTTACTCAGCTATAAATGATTGTGAATCATGCCACTAAAAAGGTATTAATTACATGGAGGGGGAGCTATTAAAATGCAGACGATTGTACGATAGATTCTAGCAAAAGATATCTGTGCCTTTGAGTGACGTGAAAAATGTGTAAGTGAAATGATCTGGCGGCTTTCGCTTCTGTGGCTGGACCTGGTAGCCTGCGAACCCTTCTTAGTAGAAGCCATAGCCGACCATAGTGTCGCTGAATCCTGTACAGGACCAAACCATCACAGGTTTTTTTTAAATTATATTTTTAAATAATAATAACTTGTTTTAATATAGGGCTTCATACCGCATTATGCCCGTCTGCTCTAAGTACGGTAAAAAACAGATTGTTAATATTACTCAATTTTTGGTACTCAAAAGGGTGTTATTAAATTGTATTTAATTGTGCATGTACTGAGGTTTACGTTCACACATGCATCCTTTGCAGTTTGATGCTCGTGGGAGTGCGTTTTTACTGGACAGAACGAGTGACCTGCACGTGCATAGATTCGTGTTTTTCTCGTTTGAAAGTTGCACGCGGTGAGCATTAGATGGCCCCAAGCCCCATAACTCATTTTCATGTTTTTTCCATTCACAGGAACGCGATGCCTATCTCCCTCTGGCGGAAAGCGGCAGCAAGATGTACTTTATTATTTCAGACTTGTCCAAAATTAATAACATGTACCGTTTTAGTTTGGCGGCGTTTTTGAGAATTTTCCAGCGGACTCTTCTTAATAAGCAGGTGGGTGACGTAATGCATGGGAAGATTATCGCAGGAATGTTTAAACTATTAACAATATTCATTGCTCTTTCGCAAATGCTTTTAAATAATACCTGTGATTGTTCAGAGGTCTTGTTTCCACAGATTTGCTATTGAATAGCACAGTCTAATACATTTTTTAATTAACGTGCAGGGGGGCTCATTTAGCAGTATTCATATTCGAACCTGTGACGTTATGATAATGCACAGATCTCTACATGAGGTGCACAAACCCTGCGAAGTTAAAAGTCAACGTGCACGTCAACAGGACCTCTTAAGATTTTATATTAAAGTCGGAATGGGATACAACAGTTTTGTTACGTTTACTAGTCATTTGTTACGTTCGGGGGAATAAATAGGGCCGCTGGAATTATGTGATTCTGCGCCGTTATCCGCATAGTTATGGAATCACAGCATTTGTCACATATTTCATCATCTTCACATTTTAGCAAAACAAAAATGTCTCTAGCTCCGACGGCTCAAAGTTAATACAGATGCGATGACACTTGTGCAGTGGAAAGCTCTTTGCAATGGTTGACTGGTCACCTTTGAGTTGTTTATTGCTGTATTTGTGTATTACTAGTGAGGTGAATTCTTTGCCTGTGCAGTGTTATCGTGTAAATTGAAAACATAATGAAGTAAGGCGTTATCAGATGTGCCACATTGTGGAACATAATTTGCCTTTTCCTTTCTTATAATTTAGTGTCCACCTTACCGCATAATTCAGTGGCCCTAGTAATACGTCTTTCTGTGTTTAAAAGTTAGGTGGGAGAACAGATTGACCATTCATTTATCTTAGCAGACTTCGCATGAGACCTTTTTCTCACATTAAAGGGGTATGTATCTTATGTGTATCATAAATGCTGCCTTAGTCCCTTCTGCACTTTGACGTAGTACACTAAGAGCATTAGCATGTTACAAATACAGTTCTTAGAAATAGAAGAAGGACTGAACAGCTAGCAGGCGGATTTGTTTGCAGGTGTGGAATTTTTATAATTATCCGTCAGTGGCTGAGATTCATTCACATATTACCACAGAGGCTCCTCTCTCTATGCTGTGTGTGCCATAGCCAGCACTTAAATGAAAGTTTGTGTCAAGGGACAGAGCCCAGTACGTTTTCTAAACATTGCATCTTTTCCAGACTTGTGTTCTGTTGTATGCCAATTTATTTCTCCGGCTTTTGGAAAAAGCAGGTGTAAGAAATCTGGGGCCAAATGTACGACCATTTGATTTTGCGAGTCTCTAATTGCGATTTTTTGCGACTCGCAATTTAGGACACGCAAAATCTAATTTACTAATGTGTCTTGGACACATTTAGCGATTCCAGAATTGGTTGCAAATGGACCTGCCTCATCAATATTCATGAGACTGGTCCAAGGCCAGACTGGGAATGCAAACCGGCCCTATTGATTGAGTCGGGCCGGTCGCAGGGATGTGCGCGTGAAAACACTACAGCTGCTTTTGTTACAGGGGGAGGATATTGCAGCTATGTTGCAAAACCAGCCCCCGGTAACAAAAACGGCCCCCCAGGGGGTCTACAACCGGCCCCCACCCTGGCGTTTCCCAGTGCCCGCTATGGCCAGTCTGGATCTGGACAGGTCGGAATCTGCGATCCATTCGAAATGGCTTCAATCACAGGAATGGGGTAACCTGCTGGGGTCAGCAGACCACCATATCTGTGTTTGCTATTTAAATAAAGCAATATCTTTTTTGTAATGCAGCCAGTTTTCCCTAAAGGAAAACGGGCTGCTTTACAAAAATAAAAATGAAAAGTTTTATTTTATTTTTTAAGAGTAGGCAGTAGTCCGTGGGACCACTGCCTGCTCTTAAAAAGATTTTTCACCCACTTCCACAAAGAAGTGGTCCCCAAAGAACCCCTTCCTGTTTGTGAATGGGTTACCGCCTCCTCTACATAGTCAGTAAATTATTAATGTTTTGCGACTTAATTCTGGCCGCTAAAGATTCATACATACAAGTGCTATTCGCTTTTAGAAAGACACTCCCTAAACACGCCCTTTCCTAATACCGAATCGCAAAAGCAAAATGCAGGGCCAGATGTACAAAAACGTCAGGTTGTGATTTTCTAATTGCACATTTTTGTGATTTTTCTATTATGAAATCACAAACCGCTATGTACAACAGTGTCTCAGATACTGTTTGCGATTCCCAATGGGTCGCAAATGGACCTGCCTCATCTATATTCATGAGGCAGGTCGCAATTTGCGACCCATTGAGAGTGGCTACAATCATAGGGATGGTGGCCTGCTGGGGTCAGCAGACCACCATGTCTGTGACTGCTTTTTAAATAAAGCAATGTTTTTTTGTGTAATGCAGCCTGTTTTCCTTAAATTAAACTGGCCAGATGGCAATCCTATCTGAGTGGTACGCTTTCATGCTCACAATCTTTTCTATACTGATGGGTGCCCATAGCCCAAGGGCACCTGGACGGTGGGAGGCTGGGGAAGGAGGTTGGGAGCAGTTAACAAAGCAACACATGATTTACAGCTTTCAAAAAGGTGATACCTAAACCCTCGCTAATAGATTTTGATGTTGGTTGAAGCTTTTGGTTTCAGAGGACCTCTCAGAGCCACCATTACTAGCAGCTCGGTGCCTCCTGGCTCAAAAGATTGAGGGTTTCTTTCAACCTCTACACAGCCTCTGACATCATGGAGTTCTCCTTATAGCAGCTGCTTCTCTGTGGGGTCTTTGTAAGTACAACTGATTGTGAAAGGTGACTATGCACATCAGGAAGAATCCACAATACCTAATTCTGAAAGCCCTTCCGAAGTACTAGTTCAGCAGAAGTCCACAAGGCCACCTCCTTCATGGCCGTCCGCAACCCCACTCTCCACCGTTGCCATTGTATATAGTGAATCGGAGAATTAAGCCCTGGAGAAGTTCAACTGTGTGAAACCTAGGCGTGTGGATGCAGTTTCTTTCCTAGGACAGGAGCTGTGGTTTTGCTGACCATTGAGTAGTGTAACCCCTAGCTCAGGAGAGGCCCAGCCCAGGCAGAGCTGTAGTCTGAGCACAAGTTCTCATCTCATGACAAAAGACAAGATCAGATGGACCACATTGTGGTCAGAAACTGAATGCTGTACCAGCCCCGGATACCAGAGCATATTTGGAAGGAATGGAACTGGCCATAGCCCACATAGTAAGTCTTATGCTGTCTCTTGAGTGGGAAAGGAACCCTGTCACCCTAACTAAGCCATGCTGAAAGGCGAATCATTCTGAGGTAATGTGGCCTAACAGCTAGAGCAGTCGACCTCAAAGCTGGGGAACCGGGTTCGAGTCTTGGAAGAGACGCTCAACATCCTGTGATTCTGGGCAGATCACTTAATCTCCCTGTGCTTAACAAAATGAATGTGTCCGTCTGTAATGCAACTGGTGCTCATAAGTTTGCGCTATACAAAACTAAAAAAAAACAACAACAAAAACAAATTGAGGGTTGCAACTGAATTGTGTTGACAGCCCACAGGAAGCCACTGCTATCTAAGATAAGAAAACATCAAAGCTAGGGCAGAGGTCGGGGAAAGAAATTAATTGGAAGTTAACTGATGCTATGTGGTTAGGCTAGATCAAAATATTGAAACCTCAATCAAGAAATAAATCAAAGACTGCTTTATCGCCTGCTGCGAATGTTATGATGTTGCAAAAGATTGTTTTATTACCTGAGTCTGTATTAATCCTTGGAAACCAAGATTGCATCATATTGATTGGATAGGTGTTGGAAAGTAGGATCTGCTTCTTATGGTTACCCCCACTTTTTGCTTGATATGATGCTGTTTTTGACTAGTCTGACTCGGATCCTGTAATCAGGACCCCAGTCTATCTGCTTTCTCCCTAAACTGTTGTGCTTTGTACTTGGGTCCACCCCAGATTGGATACTGGGCTACCTTTGTCAGTCCCTAGTATATGGTACCCATGTACCCAGGGCATAGGTACCCCAGAGGTCTCCCATGGCCTGCAGCATGTATTATGCCACCCATGAGAGACCATTCAAAATGGAATTACAGGCCTGCCATTGCAGCTTGCGTAAGTTGGTGCATGCACCACTTACTAAAGATATAGGTTTACTATATCTAAGGGACAGTGCACTTAAAACCTATAAGTCACCCCTACAGCAGGCGTTTACAATCCTGAGGGCAGGGTGCTTGGTTCTAAGTGAAAGGGTGCCACAACCCCTGCAGCCTATGGAGTCTATTCTCTCAGGTTGTCAGTGAAGCAGCCATATACTATATAGAGGGGCATCGCGTGACCGCACGATGACCATCTTGAAGTCGGCTGCAACGAATCCTATCATGTTTGGTATCAAACATGTTGGAATCATACCTCCCACACCGTAAACAGTGTGGGAGGTATGATTCCAAGCAAATATGTTGGAATCATACCCCCACACCGTAAATGGTGTGGGAGGTATGATTCCAAGCACTGGAAGAGCCCTCCATTAGGCTCTCAGTGTTCCCGGTACCAGCCTTCTAGTCCCGGACAGCACAAAATGGTTGCTGCCGACCAGAGACACATTTCTGCCCTCCTGCTGCTGAGCCAAGCTCTAGCAAAGAAAGGCAGAACAATAGGCATCCTGTCACAGGGAGGTGTGACCACCTCCCAGACAGTATTTAGTGCATTAGGGCTGGGTGTGTGCTCTTGCCAGCGCCTGAAAGTCTACATGAGGGGCACATTTGGTGTCTATGTGCATAGTCCAGTTTAAACCAGTCCTGGGAGCCGTTGACTCCCGCTCTGGCGTGAAACTGGACAAAGGACATGGGAGTAACCTCCCCCCTGTCCAGACCCTCCCCTGGGAGGGTCCCCTGAATCTTCCCAACCCTTTCCCTAGGGTACTTAAGGGCTTATCTGGATGTAGGTCCCTAGATTTGTTGTGGGATAAGATTCAGAACTGAAACCACTGCACTTCTACCGTCTGGGCACTCTAGACTTTGCTGGACTTCGTTTGGGCCTGACTTCGTCTCCCTTCCAGTCTGCTGCATTGTCTGTGCCTGTGCATCATACAGGAACCTTCCAAGGCCTGTGAAGCATCAAGGACAACCGAAGTAATCTCCCTTGGAGTGAAGGAGTCACTCCCCTACATTCATAGGCACCACAACACTGCTGACCGGTCTGCTGATCCCGAGCTCCTGCGGACTCCGAAGGGTTCAACAACACAGGTGGTGGTTATCTACGTCTCCCGAGGCCCGAGCTGCCCTCTCACCGAGTTTGAGGTCAGAATCCCTCGTGGGGGCTGCATTAACCGAACCCCTGTGCACTGTGTACTTTTGCAAGTGCATATGCTTGTTGGCGACTCTGCGACAGGTGCATTGGGCTCCAGGTAGCCCCAACCTCCGGCAACTTCTTCCACCAAGATCTTCGGCCACATCGCCTCGTGGGCACCATGGCCTGCTGCTTTTGGTGAGCTGCTGGAGGTCCTCTCGCGACTCCTGTGCCTCCGGCCTGTGGGTCCACTTAAGGGTCATCTTTGTTTTCCTTGGGCTCCCATGAATTCTCGGGGCCTGCCCTGACTCCCTGCGTGTGGTGAGTCTCCTGGACCTTGCTGATCCCAACCGTGCACCTTCTTGACTTCCTGCGTGGGTTGCATTTGCCAAGGCTTGTTGGTGCTCCCACCGGACACCGACCCCTCAGCACTCGACATCCTTCATGGGACAGCTCGTATCCGGGTCCTGGTCTTCCTCAGCATCGCCTGGTCCTCACAGCTGCAGAGTCAAGGTCACCGTCATCTATCCTGAAGCACCCGACATCGGAGGACATTCATCTTCCAAGTCTCCTGGTCACTCCTGAGTGACATAGACACTGTCCCCACTGCTTTCAGGTACTCCTCTTCAAGAATCCACGATTGGATTCCCACGGACACTTTCTCCTCTTGCAGCAGCAGCAATTTCCTGAAGTCCTCCATTGGGTTCGACGGCGGTTTCCGACACCACTTCACACCTATGCACCCGTCTTCCCTGGGATAGGTAACTTGGGTACCTCGGTATCCACGGGTGGGGTGGCTCTCAAACCTTCTGTCTTCCACAGGGTTTCTTCAGGGTCCACAGGGAAGGGTCCCTAATATTAAAAATCCAACCGCAACATGCACATAGCCTTGTACAGAGCACACAGTCGTGTGCACACACTGCACACGCTCTCTGTGGGGTCCCTATCTACTTACCTTGGGTGGTTCTGTGGGTCTCCAGCAATTCTACATCCTCTCAACATTGTCTTGACTCGAATCGTTGCTAAAGTATTGTGTGCTTTGTGTCTGTCTCCGTGTGTGAGATACTGTAACGTACTAGATAGTGTTATATAATAAATACATATTTTTTATAACTACTGTGTGGTTCTCTTTTCATTTAATCTATACTATAAGATCACATTCTGGTAAAACAAGCTGCTTTACACTCCTTCAAGACTAAGCCTGAAGGCTGCTCTCCACAGCTTTCTAAGGTTGTCTGAGACCTCTTAAATCACCATAAGGGTTGTCTGTATTGGTGCAAGGTGCCCACTTACAATAGTGGACATCATATACCAGGCCAGCTTCTCATATTGGTGTGCAGCGATTGGGATTCAAGCCTGCATTGTTTTCCCAGATAAATCTTTGAATTGATTAACTGAAAAACCACTAGTACTAGACACATATAAATACAAATCTGAAAGAAACAGTTAGTTATAGGTTCCTTACCTTAGAATCTCCCCCAAGCGTCAGACTGGATCCGGAAAGTTTTTCGTCAGCACTACCCCTGCGCGTCTGAAGGTGGCATCGGTCGACTCCGCGTCCGTCGTCGGTGTCGTGGTTGCCGGGATGACGTCGCGGAAGTTACTTAGACGCCGCCCTCGCGCGCTGACGTCCGTTCTTTATTTTTTCGCGCCAGCAAGCGCCGATCCGGGAAGAGCGGTACCCCCAGTCATTTTTTGACTGAGTTTGTGCGACTTTTGTTGATTTCGTTTTCGAGTCTTTATCCGACTCCTGATGCACGAGGGATGCCCGGTTCAAGGCCTGCGGTTCCTGTTCCCGAATGATGTCGGTGACGGATCCGCACCGCGTGTGCCTCTTCTGCCTGGAGCGCGACCATGGCCCCAAGTTGTGCTCCGACTGTCGAACCATGGCCCGAAGTCTTTGCGGGAGCGGTCCCAAAAGCTCCTCGAGGCCCGGCAGACGGTTCCGCGTCTTGCAAGGTCTTGGTCGCGTGGGAGGTCGAGGGACCGATCGCAGAGTCATCATCACTCCTCTTCTAAGTCTTCGCACTCGGGGTCAGGTAAGTTGAAGCACAAGAAGAAGTCGAAGAAGCATTGTCGCTCTTCGACTTCCCCTCGTCCATCGGCCGACGCGACGCAGGGTGCAAGTGGTGCCACTCCCGCGGCTCCGTGTGCGGAGCCTTCAGGGTCAACTCCGGCCTTCCCTCCCTTCCCGGGACGGGGAGCGACCCCTGCCCAGGTTCGTCAATTTTACGAAGCGATGCATGCCATATTTGGGCAGCCCGACTCCGCCGGCGTGCCTTCGGGCCCCGCGGACTCGGCTGGGGGCCCTAGGCCTTCGACGCTGGCGGCTTCGGCCTCGGCACCGCAGGGCCCCCTTGTATCCAGGCCTGGATCTGGATCCGGATCGGCGCAGGTCGACCTCATTACACCTCCACCAGCGCCGACTCCACTGGCACCACGTCCGCAGCCGATGCCGGCTGGACCCCCAGCCGGCGTCGACCCCGGCTCCCACCTCGACGTGGACACGGAGTCGGACCGGCATCAGCCGACGCCAGACCCGACGCCGATGGGTACTTTTGTCCCTGTGTTCCACCCTGGCTATTTTCAACCAGATTGGCAGCCAGAAGAGGGTGAGGAAGACTGGGAGGGGTCTGGTGACCCTTTGACTGACCAGTTGGAATATAATCCGGACTGGAGAGAGGAACTGGGGAGGCCAGTGGTCTGGACACCTCCCCAGACCTAGGCATGTTGTCTCCTCCTACCGTGGTTACGGAGGAGGGAGCTTCGTACACAGTGGTGTTGCGTAGGGTGGTCGAGGCTCTCAACCTCGAGCGTCCTACGGTGGCAGTCAGGACTAACCTCCTGACAGAGGTGCTTCAGCCGGCAGCGAGCTCTTCGGAGCCCCTGCTCCCGTTTAATGAAGCCCTTACGGACATCCTTTTGGGCACTTGGTCCAGGCCCAACACAGGGGCTCCTGTGGACAGGATGATTGCCCGACGCCACCGCCCGGCCCCGGGCGACCCCACTTTCCTCTCCCAACACCCCACCCCTGAGAGCTTGGTAGTCCAAGCCTCCACGTCCAAGGGCGCCTTCCCTACCACACCTCCGGAAAGGGAATCCAAAAAGCTGGACCACCTTGGAAAGAAAATGTTTTCTTCCGCCAGCTTGGGACTGCGGTCGGTAAACACAGCATGTCTGTTGGGCCGTTATACCCACTCTGTGTGGGATACGGTGGTGCTGCCTCAGTGCCCGGAGGAGGCCCGGGCCACGCTCTCCCGTGCTGTTGTCGAGGGGAGAGACGCAGCAAAGTTTACCATCCGCTGTGGGCTGGATACCGCCAACGCACTTGGCAGGACGATTTCAACGTCAGTAGCCCTTTGACGCTAAGCCTGGTTGCGTTCGACTGGTTTTTCAGGGGATGTCCAATCCACCCTTATGGACATGCCCTTTGATGGCCGTCGCCTTTTCGGCGACAAGGCAGACAACGCGCTGGAGCGCTTTAAGGACTCACGGGCTACGGCCAGGTCCTTGGGCCTCTCCACCACCCGCCCTGCGCAGTCTGCTTTTCGCCTCTTTCGTGGCTATGGAAGGGGTGCCCCACTACGTCCCGCCCAGAGCCACAGGCCGGCGCAAGCTGTACAGTCTCAGTGCGGCTGGGGACGTGGGAACCACCGGCGTGGTTCTGGGGGCCAGCGAGCGGGCCAGTCCACCACCGCCCCCTCTGCAGCAGCCTCCAAACCTTCCTAGTCTGGCATTTCAGGGCCACCAAAAGCCAGTGGGCGGCAGGATCCGCCATCACCTCCCCCACTGGCGCACCATCACGTCGGACAGGTGGGTTTTGCAAATAGTCCGAAGGGGCTACTCCCTCCCCTTCGAAACTACCCCTCCCTCCATGCCACCTCAGTACCATCGCATGTCGGAGGATCACCTGGCCCTTCTCCAACAGGAAGTATCGGCACTCTTGGCCAAGGGTGCCATCGAGCGCGTTCCTGTCCCAGAAGTAGGTCGTGGTTGCTATTCCCACTACTTTCTGGTGCCCAAGAAGGACAAAGGCCTGCGTCCTATCTTGGATCTCAGGAACGTCAACCGCTTCCTCCGGAAGGAGCAGTTCAAAATGTTGACGCTCACTCAGGTCTTGTCTGCCCTGGAGACTGGATGGTAGCGTTGGACTTGCAGGATGCTTACTTTCACATCCCCGTCCTGCCGGCCCACCGGCGTTACCTGCAGTTCACGGTAGGCCACGAGCACTTTCAGTTTACCGTGCTCCCCTTTGGCCTTACCAGCGCCCCTCGGGTGTTCGCGAAAGTGATGGCGGTGGTCGCAGCTCATCTGCGCAGATTAGGGGTTCCAATCTTCCCCTATCTTGACGACTGGCTGTTGAAGGCGGGCTCGCCCCGCGCTTTCGTCTCCCACCTCCAGACTACGGCCGACCTCCTGCATTCACTGGTTTTCTCCATCAATGTGCCGAAGTCACACCTGATTCCCTCTCAGAAGCTCCTCTTCATCGGAGCGGTTCTGGACACGACGCGGTTCCGGGTTTATCCTCCCGAACAGCGAGTCCGGGATATTCGGGCTATGATTCCAATCTTTCACCCCCTATCCCGGGTTTCGGTTCGGATGACCCTGAGACTGCTGGGCCTCATGGCCTCCTGCATCCTGCTGGTCGATCATGCCAGGTGGCATATGCGGGCTCTGCAGTGGGACCTGAAGTTCCAGTGGGCGCAGCATCAGGGGAATCTGTCCGAATACGTCCAGATTTTGGAGGGCACTGCACGACAATTGCAGTGGTGGCTCACGAACCAGGATTGGGTCAACAGCAGATCCCTCTCCCTTCCCCAACCAGTGGTGACAGACGCGTCCCTTCTGGGATGGGGCGGCCACATGTGAGAGGCGGAGATCAGAGGCCTCTGGTCTCCGGCGGAGTCCGGGCTCCACATCAACCTTCTGGAGCTTCGGGCTATCCGTCTTGCACTCAAGGCATTCCTTCCCTCTGTACGGGGAAGAGTAGTGCAGGTGTTCACGGACAACACCACCGCCATGTGGTACTGCAACAAACAAGGCGGGGTGGGGTCGTGGATCCTATGTCAGGAGGCCCTCTGCCTCTGGACATGGCTGGAACATCGGGGCATATTTCTGGTGGTTCAACACCTGGCAGGTTCACTGAACGCCAGGGCGGACGAACTCAGCCGCAGGTGCATGATGGATCACGAATGGCGTCTTCACTCGGAGGTGGTGCAAGGTCTCTTTCAGCAGTGGGGAGAGCCTTGGTTAGATCTATTTGCCACCGAAGAGAACGCGCAATGTCAGCAGTTCTGTGCATTAGAATTTCCAAGGCGGCACTCGCTAGGTGACGCTTTTCGTCGTGAGTGGAGTTGCGGTCTTCTATACGCCTTTCCACCTATGCCTCTTCTGCCCAGAGTGCTGAAGAAGATCAAGCACGACCGGGCCCAAGTAATTCTTGTGGCTCCGGATTGGGCACGAAGAGTCTGGTATCCCGAGCTGCTCAACATGGCCATCGATCCTCCGATCAGACTGCCTCTTCGGGAGGATCTTCTGTCGCAGCAGCAGGGGACGGTCCAGCCTCCACCCCCTTGCGTGGAGATTGAGCGGCAGCAGTTGACGTCGTTTGACCTGCCTCCTGAAGTCTGTGATGTAATCTTGGCAGCCAGGCGTCCCTCCACTAAGACGGTATACGCCTGCAGATGGAATAAATTTGTGGCATGATGCACAGCAAAGGCTGTGGATCCCCTTTCTGCCCCTCTTTCTGAGGTTCTCTTGTTCCTCCTCTCTTTAGCCCAGCAGGGCTCTGCTCCGGGCACTATTAAGGGCTACCTCTCAGCCATTTCAGCCTTTCTTAGGCTTCCTGATTAGCCTTCTCTTTTCAAGTCCCCTGTTGTAAATAGATTTCTTAAGGGCATTACTCATCTTTTTCCTCCTGTTCCCTTCGTAATGCCCCAGTGAGACTTGAACTTGGTTCTTACATTTCTTATGTGCGCTCCCTTTGAGCCGCTTCATAATTGCCCTCTCAGGCTTTTAACTCTGAAAACTGCCTTTCTGGTGGCCATCACCTCTGCTCGCAGGGTGAGTGAGCTCCAAGCTCTTTCTTCTAAGCCTCCCTTTCTGGCTATCCATCTGGACAAGGTCGTCCTGAGAACTAGACCTTCCTTCCTTCCTTCCCAAGGTGGTGACTTCTTTCCACATTGGCCAAACCATCACTTTGCCCATCTTCTTTCCGCCTCCGCATCCTTCAAAAGAGGAAGAGAGGCTCCACCGTCTGGATCCAAAACGTGCGCTTTCTTTCTACTTGGATCGCAGAAAACAATTCCAGGTGGATGACCAGCTGTTTGTGGGGTACATGAGCGCTAAGAAAGGTCGGGCCGTGCACAAATGGACCATCTCCAGGTGGGTCGTTCTGTGCATCAAAGCCTGCTATTCTTTGGCTAAGAAGGAGCCTCCAGTGGGGCTGCGCGCCCATTCCACCAGGGCGACGGCAGCTACTATTGCTTTGGGACGAGGAGTCTCCCTGAATGACATCTGTCAGGCAGCTACGTGGGCATCGTTGCACACGTTTACGAGACACTACTGCCTGGACAATCAAGTCCGGAGAGACGGCTTCTTTGGCCGTTCTGTTCTCCAGGACTTTCTGGTGTGAACTTTGTTCGCAGACCCACCTCCGGGGTTGGTATTGCTGGGGTATCTAATCTAAGGTAAGGAATCTATAACTAACTGTTTCTTTCAGATGAAGAAGTTACTTACCTTCGCTAACGATATATCTGTAAGAAACATAGGTTAGTTATAGATTCCTTACCGCCCCACCCATCATCCCCGTTCTGCGAACAGACTTCTAGGGTTTAAGGACATCCTTTCAGGGCCCTAGTTTTGTGCACCAGTGGTCAGTGTCTTGCATGGCTCTGCGCTTCTGGCGTGGAAAGTCGTGTACAGAACTGACGTCAGCGCGCGAGGGCGGCGTCTAAGTAACTTCCGCGATGTCATCCCGGCGACCATGACGCCGACGACGGACGCGGAGTCGACCAACGCTACCTTCAGACGCGCAGGGGTACTGCTGACGAAAAACTTTCCGGGTCCAGTCTGACGCCTGGGGGAGATTCTTAGGTAAGGAATCTATAACTAACCTATGTTTCTTACAGATATATCGTTACCGAAGATAAGTAACTTGTTCGCTTAGAATAGTAATTTCTACTGAACTTAGGGTTGGGTAAGTTAAGGTTTAGCACACCCTTTCTCCAACCTCAGAGAGTTTAGTTCCCACCAGGTTAGGTAGGTGCAACACCACACCTCACTTAGTATGTCTACTAAAGGAGATGCCAGTGGCCCTCTGCCTTCTAGATACAGTGAACTTTCCTTCCAAGAACTGAAAGCCCTGTGTGCCTCTAGAAAGCTAAAGACAGGGAGAAGTGCCAACACTCAACGCCTTGTGGAGGTGTTACTGTTGGATGACCTGAGGAAAGTCTCTGGGTCAGATGAACAGGAAAGAGTGGGTGGGCCAGGGAATGAGGATAGGGCAGGAGGAGAATCTCTGTTTGACCTAGAATCTAACCCTGACCAGGTGGAGCCTGATGGTCTCCCCCTGGACAACTCAGACCTCCCAGAGGATACTACAGGTGGCCCAGAAGGTGCCACCTTTGTTCCTCCTGGGAGAGTGCAGAGTAGACAGAGGAGGTCTAGATCCTCCTCAAGAGAATCCAATGCCTCAGGACAGTCAGTAGGGACCTCCATTTCTAGTAAGGGAGGGAACTCTTTGGATAGGGAGTACCAACTGCTGGAGCTTGAGAAAGCTAGGCTTTGGCTCAGGCAAGAGCAGTTGACCCTTGACAGAGAGTCCTTTGAAGTCCAGAAGGGTAGGAAGAAATTGGGACTAGAGTCCCATGGTGGCAGCAACAGTGTCCCTAGAAGTAAGGAACATTCCTTTGACCATAGAAACCTGAGCAAGATTGTCCCTCCCTACCAAGTTGGGGATGACATTCACAAATGGATAACTGCTTTAGAGAGGGCCTGTAAAGTTCAGAGGGTCCCTCAAGACCAGTGGGCAGCTATCTTGTGGCTCTCCTTTGCTGACAAAGGTAGAGATAAGCTCCTCACTGTTAGAGAAGAAAATGCTGACAATTACTCAGTTTTGAAGAGTGCTCTCATTTATGGGTTTGGCTTAACCACCGAACAGTACAGCATTAAGTTCAGAGAAACCCAGAGGCACAGAATCAGGACTGGGTAGACTTTGTGGACAGTGCTATTAAGGCTCTGGAAGGTTGGTTACTTGGCAGCAAAGTGCATGATTTTGAAGGATTGTACAATTTGATTATGAGGGAGGAGATCCTTAATAATTGCCAAAATCAGCTTTTGCATCAGTACCTGGTGGACTCATATCTGACTTCTCCCCAAGAATTGGGAAAGAAGGCAGATAAGTGGGTCAGGACCAGAGTGAAGCAGAAAACCCAGAACAATAGTGGTGACCAGAAGAAGCAAGATTCTTCAAAAGCTCAAGATAAGGGTGGGGACAAGGGTACAGACAAAAAAGAGTCTTCATCAGGGCCCCAAAAACCTGCATCTGGGACGGAGTCACAATCCAACAAAGGAAAAGGCAAGAAGAAACCTTGGTGTTACTTCTGTAAGGTACAAACCCATTGGACAAAAGGTGCTGATTGTCCAAAAGCCAAGGAAACTACTCCTACCACCACTGCCCCTAAGGCAACTACTCCCCCCAGCACAAGTACCAGTGGTGGTACAGGGAACAAGGGATTAGTGGGGTTAACCTTGGGATCTGAGGTGGGTTCTGGCCAAGTCAGAACTCCAGCTCAGGCTGTGCTAGTCTGTCATGGTGGCATGGACATTGCCACCTTACTAGTCAGTCCCAGTAACCTGGGCAAGTACAGACAACAGCCTTTGATTAATGGAACTGAGGCAATGGCCTACAGGGACACAGGGGCCAGTGAAATGTACCAAGTGACCAATGCAAACAATGTCAGGACTGACCATTCCTTGGCAGTTGGTAATTTCAGCTGGGGAGGGGTAACTGGCCCTAAAAAGGTTGTGGTAAGTTCAGACCTACTAGCAGATTGTTTGTTGGGCAATGATTTGGAAACTTCAGCCTGGGCTGAAGTCAAATTTAGGACTCATGCAGCAATGTTGGGCATCCCTGCAGATGTTTTTGCTGTGACTTGGTCACAAGCCAAACTGACATCCACTGAACAGGCCCTGGATCCTGCAACAATGGACCAGGTGCCTTCCAAGAGGAGGAGCAGAAGGGGTAAGGCAGTTTCTTCCCCCCAGACTCAGAGTGAGGATCAGTATCCTGAGGGAGATGATCTCAGTCCCTGTGAAGGAACTGTCCCAGATGAGCTTGAGCCTGATCAGGTTGAGTTCTCGGGGACAGGGGACCCTTGCAGTGCAGACTTGAGTTTGGAGCAGCAAAACTGCCCCTCTCTTGAACCCCTCAGACAGCAAGCTGCTGCTGAGGCTGCTGGGAATGTCAGTGGGTCCCACAGGATCTACTGGGATGAGGGACTCTTTTATTCAGAGGGTAGAGACCCCAAGCCTGGTGCTACCAGGAGGTTGGTTATACCTCTGCAGTTTAGGGGCTTCCTACTCACCCTAGCAGATGACATTCCCCTGGCAGGACACTTAGTCCAAAGTAAAACTTGGGACAAGCTTGTCCCTCACCTTCACTGGCCTCACATGTCTGAGGATACCAAGGAGTTCTGTCGCTCCTGTGCCACTTGCCAAGCCAGTGGTAAGGCTGGTGGCATCACAAAGGCCCCCTCATGCCACTTCATGTGGTGGGGGTTCCCTTTGAGAGGGTTGGGATTGACATAATTGGTCCCATGAACCCTCCTAGAGCATCTGGGCACAGTTACATACTAGTGGTGGTTGACCATGCCACTAGGTACCCAGAAGCCATTCCCCTTAGGACCACTACAGCTCCTGTGGTGGCAAGGGCCCTCTTGGGAATTTATTCTAGGGTGGGCTTCCCTAAGGAGGTTTTAACTGACAGAGGTACTTACTTCATGTCCAGTTACATTACTGCAATGTGGAAGGAGTGTGATGTGAATTACAAATTCACCACACCCTATCATCCTCAATGCATTGGGTTAGTTGAAAGATTCAACAAAACCCTCAAGGGCATGATCATGGGCCTCCCAGAAAAGCTTAGGCGAAAATGGGATGTCCTGTTGCTCTGCCTTTTCTTTGCCTACAGAGAGGTTCCACAGAAGAGGGTTAGTTACATCCCTTTTGAACTTCTGTTTGGGTATCCAGTCAGGGGTCCCTTATGTTTGGTGAAGGAGGGATGGGAGTTACCTCTCAAACCTCCCTAACAAGACATAGTGGACCAAGTACTTGGTCTCCGCTCCAGGATGGCTGAGTACATGAAGAAGGCAAGCAAAAACCTGGAGGCCAGTCAAGAATTGCAAAAAGCTTGGCATGACCAAAAGGCTGTCCTGACTGTTTACCAGCCAGGCCAGAAGGTGTGGGTGTTGGAGCCTGTGGCCCCAGCAGCACTCCAAGATAAATGGAGTGGACCCACACTATCATTGAGCAAAAAGGTGAGGTCACCTACCTGGTTGACCTTGGCACTCACAGGAGCCCCCACAGGGTGCTCCATGTGAACAGGCTCAAACCTTTTGTAGACAGGGCTGACATGGGCTTGCTCATGGCAACTGATGAGGGACAGGAGGAAGAGAGTGACCCTCTCCCTGATCTCCTCTCACAAAACCCTGATGACGGGTCAGTTGATGGTGTAGCCTTGGCAGGCAGCCTCACTGACCAACAGCAGATTGATTGTAGGAAGGTCCTCAATCAATATAGGCACATGTTTTCTTTGACACCCAGTCAAACCACCTGGTGTACCCATGAAGTGGATACAGGTGAGAGTCTACCTGTTAAGAGTAAAATCTACAGGCAGCCTGACCATGTCTGAGATTACATCAGGACAGAGGTCCAGAAGATGCTGGAGTTGGGAGTGATTGAGCACTCAGTTAGCCCTTGGGCTAGCCCAGTGGTCTTGGTACCAAAACCTCCCACCCAGGGTGGTAAGAGAGAGATGAGGTTTTGTGTTGACTACAGGGGACTCAATGCAGTCACTAGGACTGATGCTTATCCAATTCCTAGGGCAGATGAGCTTATTGACACCTTGGCCTCAGCCAAGTTCTTGAGCACACAATCAGACTAGCTGAGGATGCCAAACCAAAAACAGCATTCTCAACCCCTAGCGGGCATTATCAATTTATTGTGATGCCCTTTGGTTTGAAGAATGCACCTGCCATATTCCAAAGGCTGTTGAACAAAGGGCAGAGCAGGGTTGTGTACCTGGGCCACCTTGTGGGTGGAGGCCAGGTTCAACCGCTTCAGAGCAAAATCCAGACTATAATGGACTGGGTTGCTCCAACTACCCAGACTCCGGTCAGAGCTTTCTTGGGCCTGACTGGGTATTCCAGGATATTTGTAAAAGGATATGGGTCCATAGTGACTCCCTTGAATGATCTCACCTCCAAGAAAAAGCCCAAGAAAGTTCAGTGGACAGTTATCTGTCAGAAGGCATTTGATGATCTCAAGCAGGCCATGTGCACTGCTCCCATTCTGCAGAGTCCTGACTACTCCAAGCAATTTATTGTCCAAACATATGCATCTGAGTTGGGGGTAGGGGCTGTGTTGTTACAACTTAATGCAGAAGGCCAGGAGCAACCAGTAGCTTTCATTAGCAGAAGGTTGACCCCCAGAGAGAAACGTTGGTCAGCTATAGAGAGGGAAGCTTTTGCTGTGGTCTGGGCTCTGAAGAAGTTGAGGCCATACTTGTTTGGCACTCACTTCATTGTTCAGACAGACCATAAGCTCCTCTTATGGATAAAACAGATGAAGGGTGAAAACCCCAAACTGTTGAGGTGGTCCATTTCCCTACAGGGGGATGGACTATACAGTGGAACATAGACCTGGGAGTAAACATGCTAATGCAGATGGACCCTCCAGATATTTCCACTTAGAAAATGAAGACTCAACTGGGCAAGATTAGTCTCATCTCCTTACGTTGGGGGGTGTTGTGCAGGAAAGTAGGATCTGTTTTTATGGTTACCCCCACTTTTTGCTTGATATGATGCTGTTTTTGACTTGTCTGACTTGGATCCTGCTAATCAGGACCCCAGTCTATCTGCTTTCTCCCTAAACTGTTGTGCTATGTACTTAGGTACACCCCAGATTGGATACTGGGGTACCCTTGTCAGTCCCTAGTATGTGGTACCCATGTACCCAGGGCATAGGTACCCCAGAGGTCTCCCATGGGCTGCAGCATGTATTATGCCACCCATGAGAGACCATTCAAAATGTAACTACAGGGATGCCATTGCAGCCTGTGTAAGTTGGTGCATGCACCACTTACTAAAGATATAGGTTTACTATATCTAAGGGTCACTGCAATTAAAACCTATAAGTCACCCCTACAGCAGCCTTTACAATCCTGAGGGCAGGGTGCTTGGTTTTAAGTGAGAGGGTGCCCCTGCATGAGCAGGACACTCCTGCAGCCTACGGAGTCCATTCTCCTGGGTTGTCAGTGAAGCAGCCATATACTATATAGAGGGGCATCGCGTGACCGCACGATGACCATCTCGAAAACGGCTGCAACGAATCCTATCATGTTTGGTATCAAACATGTTGGAATCATACCCTCACACCGTAAACGGTGTGGGGGTATGATTCCAAGCACTGGAAGAGCCCTCCGTTAGGCTCTCAGTGTTCCCGGTACAAGCCTTCTAGTCCTGGACAGCACAAAATGGTTGCTGCCGACCAGAGACACATTTCTGCCCTCCTGCTGCTGAGCCAAGCTCGAGCAAGGGAAGGCAGAACGATAGGCATCCTGTCACAGGGAGGTGTGACCACCTCCCAGACAGGATTTAGTGTATTAGGGCTGGGTGGATGCGCTTGCCAGCGCCTGAAAGTCTGCTTGAGGGGCACATTTGGTGTCTCTGTGCATAGTCCAGTTCAAACCAGTCCTGGGAGCCGTTGGCTCCCGCTCTGGTGCGTAACTGGACAAAGGACATGGGAGTAACCTCCCCCCTGTCCATACCCTCCCCTGGGAGGGTCCCCTGAATCTTCCCAACCCTTTCCCTAGGGTACTTAAGGGCTTATCTGGGTGTAGGTCCCTAGATTTGTCGTTGGATAAGATTCAGAACTGAAACCACTGCACTTCTACTGTCTGGGCACTCTGGACTTCGTTTGGGCCTGACTTCGTCTCCCTTCCAGTCTGCTGCATCGTCTGTGCCTGTGCATCATACAGGAACCTTCCAAGGCCTGTGAAGCATCAAGGACAACCGAAGTAATCTCCCTTGGAGTGAAGGAGTCACTCCCCTACATTCGTAGGCACCACAACACTGCTGACCGGTCTGCTGATCCCGAGCTCCTGCAGACTCCGATGGGTTCAACAACACAGGTGGTGGTTATCTACGTCTCCCGAGGCCCGAGCTGCCCTCTCACTGAGTTTGAAGTCAGAATTCCTTGTGGGGTCTGCATTAACCGAACCCCTGTGCACCGCATACTTTTGCAAGTGCATATGCTTGTTGGCGACTCTGGGACAAGTGCATTGCGCTCCGAGTAGCCCTAACCTCCGGCAACTTCTTCCACCAAGATCTTCGGCCACATCGCCTCGTGGGCACCGTGGCCTGCTGCTTTTGGTGAGCTGTTGGAGGTCCTCTCCCGACCCCTGTGCCTCCGGCCTGTGGTCCACTTGAGGGTCATCTTTGTTTTCCTTGGGCTCCCCTGATTGCTCGGGGTCTGCCCTGACTCCCCTGCGTGTGGTGAGTCTCCTGGACCTTGCTGGTCCCAACAGTGCACCTTCTTGACTTCCTGCGTGGGTTGCATTTGCCAAGGCTTGTTGGTGCTCCCGCCGGACACTGACCCCTCAGCACTCGACATCCTTCATGGGACAGCTCGTATCCGGGTCCTGGTCTTCCTCAGCGTCGCCTGGTCCTCGCAGCTGCTAAGTCAAGGTTACCGTCATCTATCCTGAACCACCCGACATAGGAGGACATTCGTCTTCCAAGTCTCCTGGTCACTCCCGAGTGACATAGACACTGTCCCCTCTGCTTTCAGGTACTCCTCTTCAAGAATCCACAATTGGATTCCAATGGACACTTTCTCCCCTTCCAGCAGCGGCACTTTCCTGAAGTCCTCCATTGGGTTCGACAGCGGTTTCCGACACCACTTCACGCCTATGCACCCGGCTTCCCTGGGATAGGTAACTTGGGTACCTTGGTATCCACGGGTGGGGTGGCTCTCCAACCTTCTGTCTTCCACAGGGTTTCTTCAGGGTCCACTGGGAAGGGTCCCTTATCTTTAAAAATCCAACCGCGACTTGCACATAGACTTGTACGGAGCACATGGTCGTGTTCACACACTGCACACGCTCTCCGAGTGGTACCTATCTACTTACCTTGGGTGGTTCTGTGGCTCCTCAGCAATTCTACGTCCTCTCGATATTGTCTTGACTCGAGCCGTGGTTCTTATACCACTTTCATAGTATATGGTTTGGTCCCTTCTGGGGCCCACTCTGTATTAGTGCTATTTACTGTGATTTCTTAGCTAAAGTATTGTGTGCTTTGTGCCTATCTCCGTGTGGGAGATACTGTAATGTACTAGATAGTATTATATAATAAATACATATTTTTTATAACTACTGTGTGGTTCTATTTTCATTTAATCCATACTATAAGATTGCATTCTGGTAAAACAAGCTGCTTTACACTCCTTCAAGACAAGCTTTCTAAGGTTGTCTGAGACCTCTTAAATCACCATAAGGGTTGTCTGAACTGGTGCAATGTGCCCACTTACAATAGTGGACATCATATACCAGGCCAGCTTCTCACAATAGGTATAAGTGGGTACATCAAAAAACAAGTGGAAGGAAAGCGAGAAGCAGTGCTCCCTAGGGCACCAGTCTCCCTATTGATACTAGCAAAAAGCAAAAGGTTACCTGGGGATCTTTACTGGAGATGTGGGGGTTCCATAGATGTGTGGGTGTGGTAAGGGGGACCGTTACAAAAATCTAAATGTGTCTGGGTATTAATTAAAAATTAAGACAAACATCAGCCTGGGTGTCAAGATTGATCATAGGGCTGTCTTCATCCTCCCAACAGAATTGTTAGGGGGCAGATGGGCTCAATTGATCTGACTGAGAGCACTTTGGTGGTCTCCCCTGTTAGGGAGGTCTGTAGGGATCTTTGTAAGGTTAAGAATCCCTGCAATAAGCACGTTATCTCTATATATTATTATGGAATTAGTTACTGTGAGATATTAAAACGATGATGGAGACTGATATGATTGTTGCTTCTCCCTTGTCCCCTAGGTCGATATGTTTCAGCTGTCTCTAAGGGCTCCACCAGGGTCTGCAGCCTTCCTCAGGACTGTGATCCCTCAGTATCTCAACTCTCCCTTTCATTCATTCAATCAATCAATCACTCTTAGACCTGAGTGTGTCCCCTAGGTTTGCCCCTGGTGTCCAGTAGTCTATTTGACTGTCCCCCTGCCAATTCCATAATCACCACTGAGACTGCTTTGTTTGCCAGTATTCCTCACATGGTGTCTCTATCCTCCCTGTGTTGTCAGCTGGCGGCATTTAGGGTGTTTGCTCTTCCTCGAGAGACCTGGGGCAGTTGTGATGTAGCACTTTCCGCCGTCTTCAGGGCTTTGAATTAGCAAGGATCCACGTTTGTCCTTCTGTCCATATGTGGGACCTTCTTCTTCTAAAGGTTTCAGAATGTGCTCCTTTCAAGCTCATGTAGGAAGTTTACCTCAAGATTTTGAACAAAGGTTTTGTTCTTGGTTTCCATCACCTTTGCGCGTAGACTAGGGCAGCTTGTGGCTGTTCTATGTTCTTCCCCTTTCCTTCATTTTCAAAATAACAAAGAACTTTGGATGCTATATGAGTCTGGAGGAATTTGGGAAGTATTGGGACATTTGTCTTTGCAGAGAACTCTAACTCTTATTTCTTGGCCTCTCTTGTTGAGATTGCTCACTTTGTACCTGAACACTGTATCAGATGATTCATTACGAAAACTATAAACTCTCCGTGCCACAGAAATAAAATACAAGAGCAAAAGGTTCAGGTTTTACTGTTCTGCCTTGTGAGACATATCTGCCATTGAGCATGTTATTTACGCCATTTGTGTAATAATTAGTCGAGTAAGCATTCAGATTGGGTCATGCAGACCATTTTGGGCTTCAAATAGCATTTGGATCAACTCAGGCAAGGAGTGCTTCCCAGACAGAATGTTTGTATGGAACGCTACTCTTGTGTGCCCCTGTTCAGATCCCTCACTGTGTTTGGTATTTTGAATGGTGTATTATTTGTTTTACTGGATACTGTCAAGCAGTTAGAATGGCGTTCCAGAGTGGGGATCTAAACAGGAACAGGATTCATCAGCATTCATCGTTAGCAAAGGTAGCTTTTTTTCTTCCTGATAAGCTCTTTGAACTCATCTCCTTCAGAGGAGCTAAGTTGGTAACATGGAAAACACATTTGTGCCTAAAGGGGTATTGGACTCAGTGAATTGTCAACCCTAGTTTCTTGGGATGTCTTACTGGAATGCTAAAAACACCCTCCACAATTTAAATGTACATCCTACCCCCAGTTC
This sequence comes from Calotriton arnoldi, assembly GCA_963921515.1. Taxonomy (NCBI): domain Eukaryota; kingdom Metazoa; phylum Chordata; class Amphibia; order Caudata; family Salamandridae; genus Calotriton; species Calotriton arnoldi. Next base: position 48,403 of record CAWUFW010013940.1, read on the forward strand.
CTGTATTATAGAAAGGTGTTCAAATGTGGTGGCAAGCTCTTCATATATAATGCTCGGGCAGTATCTTGAAGAAATACACTGCTGTTGTCATCCCTGATTGGATGCCATTCACTCCCCGTCAGTAGCAATAAAGCAGCAGCAGGTTTTACTGGACCTGATCTGCCAGCATCCATTTTGGCCGTGTCTCATGCATACTGTAAATCTGCATGTCAGACATCAGCTCCAGTTCAGATGCTTAAAAAAAAACGGATGAATAAACATTTTGTCCAGGTCTATTGCACGTTATGTTATATTATGTGTATTTGTAGAGTGCACTCTCACCCGCGATGTTATCCTGGCACTGAACAAGTTTGTGTAACCCAGCCTAGAGTGCTTAGGTTAATTGAAGAGTCAGGAGAGGCGTAGGCTCTGATGAGAATTGGCAAGTCGTTCCATGCTTGTTTCTTGTGTTGGGTGTCTTGTCAGAGAGGGAGAGTATGTGTTTCATGTCGTCAGCATAGGAGAGGATGTTGATGTCGTGTGCTAATGACGTTGGCCAAAGAGAACATGTATGTCTGCCTGAGGGAGGAACCTTGAGGCATACCACAGATGAGTTTGCAGGCTGTCTCTGTATGTTTCGGAAGACTTGTTAATGCTAGCAAATATTGGTATAACAAAAAACACACTGGTCCCTAGTAACAATAATTTTGATGCAAAGAACCAAATGGCAAATATAATTTATTCAAATGAGTTTCTAAAAGAAATTTGGAGATGCTTTGAGAACTAATGTTTGAGGACAATACAAACAAAGGAGAGTAAACAAAACCCTTGCAGTCATTTGATTGCACAATGGTAATAATATTTCAACAAGGTAGACCCGAGGATCACTGGGGACCTGCGGTAATAACTATATCAAAAATATACACATACGGCTCTCTGGAAGAGATCTATAGATGACATCTTCATGATTTGGGAGGGTGGCACACAGACACTGCTATTATTTCACACATGGTTAAACCAACACTTTGATGCCCTTAGATTCACTATGCAATCCCATTGTTCAGAAATCTCTTTCCTGGACCTTTCTGTCCATGTTGCAAATGAGCATCTCTTTATAGGAAGCCCACAGAGAGGAACACACTCCTGGCATATAACAGTCACCATGCACGTTCACTGAGGGACTTACTACCATATAGTCAATTCTTAAGATTAATACACAATTGCAAACACAAAAGTGATTTTTTCAGAGTGGTAGAGATCTTAACCCACAAGTTACTTGAATGTGGTTATCCCATATGCTTGATTAGACTGTTGGCTAAGAGAGCATGGTACTGCCCACGTGGGACTCTACTAACTCCTCATGCAAAACAGGAATCCATCAGATTTGTCTGCGTCACTACTTTCTCTCAAAGTTCGAATGCCATCTCCAAAGGCATTAAAGAAAACTTGCATACTTTAGCAGCTTGTGACCTTGCGTTTGAGCCACATATGGTTGCTTACATGGGGAAGAAATTTAAAAGACCATCTCGTCCGCACAGCGATACCATCTCCCAGACCTGCTCACACCATTACTAACCGTTGGGGACTTCCCCCATGATAGGGCACTACAAATGCGGACAATGTGATATGTGTTCTTTTTGTACTGGAACGTAGCAATTTACAAATCACATTTCACTGCATCTTTGAGATTTTTCTGAAATTGATACACTGCCAATGTAATATATGCCACTTTCTGTCCTTGTAACCTATTGTACATTGGCCAAACCACACAAAGAATAAGGATTCACATATGTCTATGTGGGGTTATTTATATAGCGCAACTGGTCGCATCAGATGCAAGGTCCTCACTGCCCTTCTAGTGTCACATTTTTTAGAGTTTGAACATTGTGAGGATAACTTACAGTGGCAAGTGATCAGCACCATTTCCACCCCCGAGAGAGGAGGCAACATCGAATCCCTATTAAACAAGGAGGAATCGCGTTGGATCCTACATTTGGACACTATACGTGCAGACCTAAATCATGAGCTAGATTGGACATCCTCAATTTAAAATGAACTCTCCTCATACAGAAACTATATGGACTGTCAAATCTTGTTGCTCTTGCCTTTTTGGTTCTTTTCACAATGTACATATGTGTTTGTTGCATTGCCTGGCATTTTCTTATTTTACTGCCCTGAGTATTTTGATGTAAGTATACTTCTGATGTTTTATTTTAGGTTGGTCAATATCATTTAAACCATTCCAAAGTGGCACCCATTACTCCTCCCTTTTCTGTCCCTTGGCCTAGTCCATCTTCATTTCAGTTCTTGGTCTTTCCTCTCTTTCTATCGCCTACATAAACCGGCATGCTGCCAGATCACAGTCTCCCTTGAAAACTCATTGTCCCGAAAGGACTCAATACTGCCTGTGAGCACTACTGGCACGTCTCAAGTTTTGGGCCGATTCGAGCCCGTGAAGGAATCTGGCAGTCAACCTTGAGACCCAGACCCCACGTACTGAACGCTCTTCCCATTGCAGGCTGATTGGAGCCCCTCATGGGTATCCAGCATATTTCCAGTGCAGGCCAGTGCCTCTCATACTACTGACCACTCTCTCTTTCACTAGTATTAGGCGTTATGAGAGTGTTTAGCAGCTCCTCTTTCCATTCTTTTTATGTAGGCCATTCCCTGCAATCCTGTTCTTGAGGCTTGCCACCAGGACCCTCTCCTTTAGCAACTGTATTACCCTTCGTAATGTAAGTATGGTCTCATGAGTTTTGCCTATGCCTTTTACTGGCTCATTATCCATTTTCTTACCTTCTCTTGGATCACCCGTTCTCTATTATTTTTTCAGCTCTCTCTCCGGCTCGTTGTATCCCCTTGAGTTCTTATGATGATCCCGCCATTTCTATTGAGACCGAAACGGTGTCGACTTTAAAAACTCTGACCCTATATGATTGTTGAGAACTTGCTATAATGGGCCGTGCTGTTCATTTGTTTGTTGATACACTTGTTGATCACGATTTATCACTTGAGTGTATCACCTCAAAAGAGAACACAGAGCATGTTTATTTTGCACCAATATTCACTGTGTCGCTATGTGTCTTGAAATTGTTTTTCATAAACTCATTTGAATGCATTATATTCACCATTTGGTTCTTTTCATGAAAAGTATTGTTACTAGGGCCAGTGTGTTTTTGTTATAGCTATTATGCAAGGTCCCCAGTGATCCTTGGGTCTCCCTTGATGAAATATTAGCAAATATTGGTATTCATGCCTGATTTCTACTTCGGGTTATTTTGATTTGCCTAAGTGAACATTGAATTTATTGTGCTGATTGTCTATACGACATTCTAATTTTCCTATTAATATTCCATAGGAATCTGGGAATACTGAATTGAGAATCAAATCTTTGATCAACTTGCTAAAGCATACAGTCTACGAATATGTCTGTCGATCATTGTTCAAGGTAATGTTTGTTGATTCTATTAAATCATGTGTTCCATTAATTCTCTCTCATGTGGTGTATGCTCAAAACATACTTTAAGTGTGACAAATGAGTAACACAGGTTTTTAATAACTACCTTGCATATGTTCTGTATCTTTTTACTCTTTTGACATGTAGAGAACATCTCTATAGTTTAATGTGTTGAGTTTTCTAACTACACTGTTTAGATGAATAGGATTCAGTTGCACATTTAATTGGATCTTTTATCAGCTTGAAAAGACATGCATAGCTCTTCTAATTGAGCTGTTCTTCAGATGTTGGTTACAGGCTGATGCACATCCCCTTGATGGGGAATAGTTATTTGGACAAAGAGCCAATGTAGCCTGAGGACGTTTTACGTCCAGCATGGTAACATCTGCTGATTAGGGCTGCCAGTATCATTCCGCTCTTCCTCACTTTTTCATTAATTTAAAGGTGCTGGGAAGAAGGAGACAGAGGTGAGACAAAAAACTGTTACAAAATTAGAGACCTGCTGCCACCTCAATAAACCTCTGATGCAAAACCGCTTTGATGTTGTGTGCTTTCAGATTTCCTCTTCTGTGGGAGGCAGCGTGAGAAGGCTCCTCAAGCAGAAAGTAATTGAAAAAGTACTAGAATGATAAAAGGAAAATTTGTCATTCACATATATTTTCTATACGCACCCTGAAAAAAAGATCTATACCCAAACCTGGACAACTGGTTTCAATTAGCTGAGAGAGCAGACTTTCATATTGGATCTGGGAAATGTGGCTATCTCATATATTTTCTAGCCCCCAACTCGCAAATATGCAGTCAGTAGTCATAATACACCCCTCTAAGCAGGACCTATTTAATTGGAGTGCTAGATGGTAAAAACAGGCTTAGTGTACCATGGTAAAACTCCTCTTATTCAGGCCTGCTCCCTCTGTCATTTCCAAGGAGTTTTTAATAAACTACAAGAAATCCTATATATGCCCCTCTAAACACTGAGGAACTACTGGATCAAGATTGAGTTGTGCATCCCCTATTCATCTCCTGCGACATACCCACCCAAAAAGATGACACACACCAGTAAAAGTGTTGCTCTGTACTTTGTTCCTATCTTTTGTCTGTTGTGATTTCTCCATGTCATAGGGTTGATATGATCGTACATCTTCCATTTTCTTCAATCCAAATTGCAAATTACATCCTTTCTGCCAGGGATTCAGAGTGAGTGCTTTCAGCTTTCAAAACAGCTGTAACATTTACATCTGATAGAGACATCTAGCCGCAGATTCCTTAACTGAGAATATCCCCAGGCGTCAGACAGGATCCGGAAAATTTTACGCAGCAGCACCTCTTGTGTGCCCCTGTTCAGATCCCTCACTGTGTTTGGTATTTTGAATGGTGTATTATTTGTTTTACTGGATACTGTCAAGCAGTTAGAATGGCGTTCCAGGGTGGGGATCTAAACAGGAACAGGATTCATCAGCATTCATCGTTAGCAAAGGTAGCTTTTTTTCTACCTGATAAGCTCTTTGAACTCATCTCCTTCAGAGGAGCTAAGTTGGTAACATGGAAAACACATTTGTGCCTAAAGGGGTATTGGACTCAGTGAATTGTCAACCCTAGTTTCTTGGGATGTCTTACTGGAATGCTAAAAACACCCTCCACAATTTAAATGTACATCCTACCCCCCAGTTCCTGTATTATAGAAAGGTGTTCAAATGTGGTGGCAAGCTCTTCATATATAATGCTCGGGCAGTATCTTGAAGAAATACACTGCTGTTGTCATCCCTGATTGGATGCCATTCACTCCCCGTCAGTAGCAATAAAGCAGCAGCAGGTTTTACTGGACCTGATCTGCCAGCATCCATTTTGGCCGTGTCTCATGCATACTGTAAATCTGCATGTCAGACATCAGCTCCAGTTCAGATGCTTAAAAAAAAAACGGATGAATAAACATTTTGTCCAGGTCTATTGCACGTTATGTTATGTTATGTGTATTTGTAGAGTGCACTCTCACCCGCGATGTTATCCTGGCACTGAACAAGTTTGTGTAACCCAGCCTAGAGTGCTTAGGTTAATTGAAGAGTCAGGAGAGGCGTAGGCTCTGATGAGAATTGGCAAGTCGTTCCATGCTTGTTTCTTGTGTTGGGTGTCTTGTCAGAGAGGGAGAGTATGTGTTTCATGTCGTCAGCATAGGAGAGGATGTTGATGTCGTGTGCTAATGACGTTGGCCAAAGAGAACATGTATGTCTGCCTGAGGGAGGAACCTTGAGGCATACCACAGATGAGTTTGCAGGCTGTCTCTGTATGTTTCGGAAGACTTGTTAATGCTAGCAAATATTGGTATAACAAAAAACACACTGGTCCCTAGTAACAATAATTTTGATGCAAAGAACCAAATGGCAAATATAATTTATTCAAATGAGTTTCTAAAAGAAATTTGGAGATGCTTTGAGAACTAATGTTTGAGGACAATACAAACAAAGGAGAGTAAACAAAACCCTTGCAGTCATTTGATTGCACAATGGTAATAATATTTCAACAAGGTAGACCCGAGGATCACTGGGGACCTGCGGTAATAACTATATCAAAAATATACACATACGGCTCTCTGGAAGAGATCTATAGATGACATCTTCATGATTTGGGAGGGTGGCACACAGACACTGCTATTATTTCACACATGGTTAAACCAACACTTTGATGCCCTTAGATTCACTATGCAATCCCATTGTTCAGAAATCTCTTTCCTGGACCTTTCTGTCCATGTTGCAAATGAGCATCTCTTTATAGGAAGCCCACAGAGAGGAACACACTCCTGGCATATAACAGTCACCATGCACGTTCACTGAGGGACTTACTACCATATAGTCAATTCTTAAGATTAATACACAATTGCAAACACAAAAGTGATTTTTTCAGAGTGGTAGAGATCTTAACCCACAAGTTACTTGAATGTGGTTATCCCATATGCTTGATTAGACTGTTGGCTAAGAGAGCATGGTACTGCCCACGTGGGACTCTACTAACTCCTCATGCAAAACAGGAATCCATCAGATTTGTCTGCGTCACTACTTTCTCTCAAAGTTCGAATGCCATCTCCAAAGGCATTAAAGAAAACTTGCATACTTTAGCAGCTTGTGACCTTGCGTTTGAGCCACATATGGTTGCTTACATGGGGAAGAAATTTAAAAGACCATCTCGTCCGCACAGCGATACCATCTCCCAGACCTGCTCACACCATTACTAACCGTTGGGGACTTCCCCCCATGATAGGGCACTACAAATGCGGACAATGTGTTGTGTGTTCTTTTTGTACTGGAACGTAGCAATTTACAAATCACATTTCACTGCATCTTTGAGATTTTTCTGAAATTGATACACTGCCAATGTAATATATGCCACTTTCTGTCCTTGTAACCTATTGTACATTGGCCAAACCACACAAAGAATAAGGATTCACATATGTCTATGTGGGGTTATTTATATAGCGCAACTGGTCGCATCAGATGCAAGGTCCTCACTGCCCTTCTAGTGTCACATTTTTTAGAGTTTGAACATTGTGAGGATAACTTACAGTGGCAAGTGATCAGCACCATTTCCACCCCTGAGAGAGGAGGCAACATCGAATCCCTATTAAACAAGGAGGAATCGCGTTGGATCCTACATTTGGACACTATACGTGCAGACCTAAATCATGAGCTAGATTGGACATCCTCAATTTAAAATGAACTCTCCTCATACAGAAACTATATGGACTGTCAAATCTTGTTGCTCTTGCCTTTTTGGTTCTTTTCACAATGTACATATGTGTTTGTTGCATTGCCTGGCATTTTCTTATTTTACCCCAGAGTCGGCCTCCATTTACCCGCCCTTTCCGGGTGATGGTGCGACTCGACCCCAGATGGAAGCCTACTACAAGGCTCTGCACTCCATCTTCGGGTCACCTCCTCTCCCTGGCGCGCCTTCGGGTCCCACAGAGGAGGTAGGCGTTCAGGTCAGATCTTCGCTGGCAGGTTCGCCCTCGGCTCCGGAGTCGTGCCGACGTCGGGACACAACCCGGATGGGCGTCCCAGCCCCATGTCGAGCCCTTCTGCCCTGTCTCCGCATGGCCCCTGGCGGCTCCCTGCGTCGACATCGGCGGCGCCGGCGGCACCATGCCTGTCGACTCCTGGTCGTCATACTCCTTCTCCGCACCTATCGGTGGTGGAGACGTCGACGCCGGCTCGTGCCACAGCCGGGTCGCCTCTCGTGGAGGTCGACGTCGGTCCGACGCCATCTCGGCGTCGTTCGACGCCGGAGCAGCCGCCGGTTCCAGTTGATTCTCCACTTCGGGAGGACACGGATCCGGTATGCCCGGGGTTATCTCCACGCCATTTGGCTCCGATGCCCTGGGGTCAGTGGCCCCTTGCTCCTCCTGCTGCGGGACGTGTCAGCTTGCAATCGTCCCCTACAGAGGGCCTATTGTCGCCCTCCAGGATGCCCACTGAAGCTGGTGCTTTGTTTTTAAGGGGTATTCGCAGGGCTGCAGCTGTTTTACACTTGCACCCTCCGTCTGTCTCCTTGTCCTCCGATCCATTATTGGATCTCCTCCACCTGGGTGAGGTGGATATTGAGCCCTTGCTGCCTTTTAGCGTCTTGTTGTTCGACGAGCTTCTCGGAACGTGGGCACGGCCCTCTTCAGGAGATCCTGTCGACCGGACCATTGCGCATCGGCATCGTCCGGCCCCTGGGGGCCAGCCTGTTTGTCCCTTCAGCCTGGGGCTCAGGGACTAGAAGTCCAGGTGGCTTTTGCCACACAGCCTTCCTCTCCGCCTCTATTGCTGCCTCCCACTAGGGAGTCTCGTTGGTTGGAGACATGTGGACGCGGCATTTTTGCGTCCGCTAGTTCAGCCTTACGTGCTCTGAACACGGCTTGCGTCTTTGCCCGGGCTTCTTGTGCCCTTTGGGACTCTGTGGAGTGTCTTTTACCTTCTCTCCCTGAGAGTACTCGTGCTGACATGGCTCGTCTCCTTCATGAAGGCCAAGAGATGGCACGCTTTACCATTCGGTCTGCCATTGACTCCACCGATTCGGTGGGTCGGGCAATGGCCATGTCCGTTGCTCTGCGTCGTCATGCTTGGCTGCGCGACGGGGGTTTCCCCGAAAATGTTCGTGACAGCCTCCGGGATTTGCCATTTGATGGTGTGTCCCTGTTTAACGATCATGCGGACTCTGCGGTTCACCGCCTTCTTTCTAACCTTCCATAGTTTTTATTCTGTTCTTGTCCGGTTGCGGACTTTGTCCTCACCCTCTGCAGTGTTGTCTCTGCTTCATGTCGGCCCTGGGTTCATGCTGTAATACCTGAACGGCCTGGGCGGCTTCTCGCCGCGATTTCTTTTCTTTCATGCAGCTGGTCAGCTGCTTATATTTCTGTTGATCCTCTGTCTATGAGCTCACGCTCAAGAGGTGCCCCGTGTTAGGGTTGATACTTACCCTGTGTGGGGTATTCGTTGGCTATTGTATAGCTGCCTCCTTCCCACAGCAGTCTTGGTAGGCTCCTGTGGGGTCTTTTTCACGAGGTTGTCCTGCGGCTGTGCCTGTAAACTTTCACTGCTGCTGCGGTCCATCCCGGGACCTTCTTGCGGTCCATTTGTTGGTCTTGCTCTATCGCCTCTCTCATGGTGTCTGCTGCTGGTCTGTGGCACTCCCCTGCATCTCACTGCTCCATTTCTTGAGACCCAGGAGGGCTTTAAAGTCCTCGTGTGCCCTCATCCCGGAGGACTTTGAGGTTCTACCTTGTGTCACCTCTTCCAGGAGGGTTTTTTCAGGTTAGCCCTCCTTGGGTGGTTTGTGCTGCCTTTTCTCGTCAGCCACTTTCCTTGCAACCATCTGGTTCCTAACCGTCTCGTCGTGGTTCTTTCGCTGTGGCCGTCCCATCTGTGGACTGCCTACCAGAGGGACCCTGTCGCTGTCCCCGAGCACGCACAGCTAGCTCGGCACTATTCTTCTGTGTTCTATAAGCGTCCGATGGCTGCTCCCTGGTATGTTTGCTGTCACGGGCTGCTGCGCTTTCCTGCAACTTTACGTTGCCTAGTTCTACTCTCCTCTATCCATGCTGCGTAGTCCTTTCATGGTTGGACTTCGCTCTCCATGGTGGCGTTCTGGCCCCAGACACTGATACTTTACATTGTCTTGTGCCTTGCATTTCTGGCCACTTCCCCTGCCAGAGCTGCCCATTTCCCTGCTGCATTCCGCGCGTTGTCGTGCTTTCCTTCGGGCTGCTGTTGCTGCTCTCAGCGGGAGTGTTCTCCTCAGAACATTGTTTGCCTGGCGGGCTATTGTGCGTACATCCACTTTTGTTCCTCCTGTACGTTTCGTACTGACTCCTTCCAGTACTGCTCGGCCTCCCTGTCTGTCTCGCGGTAGACGGTGGATCTTCCCTACCGCCTGTGGCTGTTGCGTCTGGCTCTGGGCATTGCTCTGTCCGGTACCGCTACAACATGGCTGTTGGTGCCTATGGTGCCTTTTCCTTTTCTTTTCTTTTCCTTTCTTTCTCAACGCATCCACCGGGTTGCGTCCTGTCTTCTTTTCTCCTGTCCGGCGTACTACACACACCCAGACCTCCCACATGCATGGTCCTTCTTGCGGTGGCCGTGGTCTTGTTCCTCACTTTTCGTGAGCGCAAGTCTTCTGCGTGTGTTAGTTTTGCGGGCTCTCTTTCACGCGATACACCCTGGTGATGCGTCTCTCGAATCTCAGCTTTTGCTCGTGGCGCTTCATTGTGCCTTTCCCTTTCTGTGGTGTGGTTCTGGCGGTACACCCAGTGTCTCTTGTGTACTTCTGTTCCCCACGTGCGTAGCACTGGTTATTGCCATCATTCTCTGCCATTCTGCCTTTTGATGCCCGCCCTTTCACATGTCTGGTGCATGGGCGATGGTGCATTGGCAGGTCTTGTGTTTCCAGTAACACTGACTCATCCTGGGCGTCGTCAGCATCCTTCCGCTGCTGTTCCCCCTTTCACAGTGCTTCTTTCACTGTCATGCATGTCCATCCTGCATGCTCGGACTCGGTCCATTCTTGTACCCTAGCTGGACCTTTCTCTTTTGCAGGTCCATCGGATCCTGCGGATCCCTCATATCCTACATTTAGTTCCTCTTCTTTTACAGAAGATATCCACTCTCATTCCGCACTGACCTGGTTCTGTGCTCCCTTTCAACACTGTTTCACCGAAAGGGCTTTCCTGCCGCCCTTGGCAGCTTTTGATGCTTTTGCCTCTCATTGTTGGCCACTCCCTACGGAGAATCCTAGGCAGTGCTGCCCCCACTGTGTTTAGTCAACTGGTTGACACTTCTGTTCCCTTGGGAACTTAGTGGGATTCAGTCGCAGACCCGCCTCCTATGGGGTATGGCTTTGGTATCTATTCTCAGTTAAGGAATCTGCGGCTAGATGTCTCTATCAGATGTATGAGTTACTTACCTTCGGTAACGATGTATCTGGTAGAGACGTTGTCTAGCCGCAGATTTCTTAACGCCCACCCATCCTCCCCGATCTGCGAGGACCTTTTCAGGTGGGGTTTTCTGCATTCGCCTCCCTCGGGGTGGCTTTGTCTTTCTACGGGGTGGTATCTCTCACCTCCCTCCCCGTCAGGCTTATTCCTTTGGTTTACTTGTTCTGCTCCTCCCAATCTCATGCTTGGGCGGTGAGTTCAGGTGTCCTTCTGCGTTTTTCCACATGGGTTTCCTCCAGTATGGGGCCTACTGGTGTTCTCTACCCTCCCACCCACCTTCTCCATTGACACTCCTCCAGTCAATTGGTTTTGAGGTCTTTTTGGCCTGTGCCTCAGTCCCATGGTTCTCTCACAGGGGACAGAGTCTCCCTATTTCTTTCTTTTCTCTTCTTTAATCCTGTGGTTTGGGGCTTTCTTGCCTGTCGCTGTTGGCTCTTTTCATTGCCGTTTTGCCTCAGGAGAGGGCATTCTCTCGCTTTTGCGGGGTTGCTTCTCAGTGTACTGTTCTGCTCTTTTCATTCACTTCATCTGGTGCAGACTTTCTGTCGTCTGCCTTGGTCTTCTTTTTATAGATCGATTTGCCTCAGGGGTGGCATTCACTTCGCTTTGCGAAACTGCTTCTCAGAGTATTGCTCTGCTCTTTCCTTTTCACCAACTTTCAGTCGACAGTGCTTCTCACTGTCGCTCATGATGCTTTCTCACCCTTTGGTTCTTTCTCTCTCACCAAATGTCTTTTTTATTTGCACACTGTTCCCATACTCTCATAGTTTTACTGGGGGCTCCGCGTTGTGGCGCGGAAAAGTTCCTCTGGAGAAAACTGACGTCAGCGCGCCGGGAGGGTCCTATATGGCTCCACTGACGTCATGTCCGGGGACGACGTCAGGGCGGAGCCAAGCGGCGCCGCCCCCTGGCGCGCAGAGGTGCTGCTGCGCAAAAGCTTTCGGATCCAGTCTGACACCTGGGGATATTCTCAGTTAAGGAATCTGCGGCTAGACAACGTCTCTACCAGATACATCGTTACCGAAGGTAAGTAACTCGTACTTCAGCCAATACCCCAAACAAGCCGCGGTCCGTGCAGGTAACAGCGGTGGGGCGGTGGGGCCGTGTAAGGGGGGATTTCGAGGGACGATGCTGAGGGAAAATTCATTATTTATTTAATTTTCCCTCGGCATCGTCCCTCGAAATCCCCCCTTACACTGCCCCACTGCTGTTACCTGCGCGGACCGCGGCTGCCCCAAACTCTGCCTGATTTTTTTTTTTATGGTGGTCATGAATGGAAAGTGTTCTTCTCCGGGGACTATTTTGGTCCACTACCCGGGATGCCTCAGGTCACCTTTGTTACAGCTTCATCATGAACTTTACTAGAAGTCACCAATAATTTCTAGATGAAATTAATCTTGTATCAACTTATGTTAAGAGGCTTTTTAAGCATGTCTTCACAATCCCACTAAGGATTGCTGCCTTTATTCCTCTGTACATGTTCCAGCATTGTGTCCTTTAGTCAGGTATTAGTGTGGAGTGACAGCTACTGGACCACTCGTAAACCATTCACAGAAATCGTGATTTGTTTGCTTCTTATTGAGTCATCAGGAAGATATGTAATACGTATGTAGAATTAGCCTTTATAAGAATGAGCTACTTATCTTCAGAAACATTTCTAATTGGCATTGTATGTTGCAGTAGATTTCGTACTGCTAACTATGTTATAAATAATGTGCTCTGTCTGGGTTTTCTGTTCCCTTGTTCCAATGTCATAAGAGGAAAAGCTTGAATTATCATCGGTGGTGTGGGTGTTACCTCTACATTGTAGGAAGTATCAGTTCCAGTGACATCAGTAGCATTGTAGGAGCATGTCAATGATTTTTCTGCCCTTTTGTGAGGGCTAGTTTCTCTTTCAAGTTTAGTCTGGCATATAGACATTTCAAAGTGTGGAATCTGCACATAGATACTCTGATGCATGGGCCTGAGACACTTCTTTTTTCTGGGTCTGGAGCTCACTGTCCTGGTTGCATCTACATCTGTGGCACGATCATGTGATAGGTATTGTAGAATAAGCTAAGCAGCAAAGCCATCACGTGGAAGGCACTCTGTAAATCACTGTGTTTCTACCATCAGTTGCCTTACTTGAGTTACATTGCCTGTTATAGGGCACCTAACAAAGAAATCTCAGCCAAATGTTTGGTACCACCCAAATCCCACCAATAAACTTATTGCCCAATAGGAATCAAGGGCTCTGTGTAATTTGATACACAGAAATGCTACACTGTTAGACATAGAGCCAACACAGTGTTTTCCTTTGTCCGAGAGCTTCTAGTGTCTGTATTGCAAAATGGGCCAAGCACAGTCCAAATCTTTTGATAAAGTCTCCATCCATGGTTCCTCATGCAGCCATTAGACATGGGGCTAGTGGACTTAACTGACATTTGGTTTTAGGAATCCTAGAAACGTGTAAAAAAAATATGTGCCTCATAAGTGCTAAAAGGAGAACCCGGAAGAAAGTAATTGGAGGGGTGAAGAAACGGGTGATATATTTGGAAAATCATTTACCATATGAATGTGGTTCTGCCAGTAGGTCAAAAGTAACAACAGGAGACTAGACAGAAAGCAGGTTCAGACAGCTCCCAGGATTCAGAAGCCGATTTGAGGCATTTAAGGGAAAAATCTACTCCTTTGATGAGCAAGATCAAAAAAGTGAACAAGCTCATTGGAGTAATGGAACAGCCTCAATTTAAAAGATAATGCAGCATGTTCTCCCTTGTGTCTGTCAGTTAACAACTATTGCCTGATCAGTCAGAACGTGTGTAACATGTAGGAGGTATTCTAAAAGACTACAATGGCAAGAAAACTGTGCATTCATGGTTCAATTAATGTCTCAGAATTCTGTGCGTATGTCCATTCTGAATGAGAGGTTGCTATTCCATGTTCAATTTCAGTTGGATTTAAAGTTTGTATTCCATAAACCCTTGGACACTTCTGCATATCAATCAGAAACATTTCAAAGTACTTAATTATTGCTTCTTACATCTGAAAGAGACACGTTAGTGACAGATTCCTTACCTTAGAATATCCCCAGGCGTCAGGCTGGATCCGGAAAGTTTTGCGTAGCAGTACCCCTGCGCGTCGGTAGGCGGCGTCGTGCGGCTCCGCGTCCGTCGTCGGCGTCGCGATCGCCGGGATGACGTCGCGGCCAGTACTTAGACGCCGCCCATGCGCGCTGGCGTCAGTTCTTTCTTTTTCCGCGCCAGTAAGCGCAGATCCGGATTGAGCAGTGCCCCAGTCATTTTTTGATTGAGTATTTTTGTGACTTTTTGTCCAAGTTTTTCGAGTCGTTCGACTCCAAAGGTGTCAGTAGGGATGCCCGGCTTCAAGCCATGCGGAGTCTGTAATCGCATGATGTCGATTACGGATCCGCACCGTGAGTGTCTCTTCTGCCTGGGGCGCGGCCACGACACCCAGTCGTGCCCCGAGTGTCGGTCCCTTGCCCCGAAGGCTTTGCGAGAGCGGTCTCGAAAGCTCCTCGAGGCCCGGCACTCGGCTCCGTGCCGTTCGAGGTCCCGGTCCCGTGAGAGGTCGAGGGGCCGGTCGCGGAGCCGTCGTCATTCGTCGGGGTCGAAGTCTTCGTCCTCAGGTAAGGCGAAGCACAAGAGGTCTAAGAAGCGTCGCTCTAAGACCTCCCCTCGCCGGTCTCACGACCCGGCCGAGGGTCCAGACGGTGCCGCCCCCGCGGCTCCGGGGGTGCCCGCGCAGCCGACGCCGGCCTACCCGCCTACTCCGGGTCCGACGTCGACTCCGGCCGAGATACAGGAGTTCCTGTCGGCCATGGCCCGCCTCTTCGGGCCTAAGGGTTCCCCCGGTGCGCCTACGGGCCCCAGTGGGAGTCCTCCCTCGGCACCACCGGCGGCTCCGGCCACGGCGCCGCAGGACCCCCTCGGATCCAGGCCTGGATCCCGGTCGACGACGGTTGACCTAACCACACCTCCACCGGCGCCGACCTCACCGGTACCGTTCACGGCGCCGTCCGAGGCCCCGGACGGCGCCGTTCCCAGATTCTCCCCGGCACCGGACATGGAGCCGGATCGACGTTGCTCGACGCCGATTCCGACGCCGATGGGACCCTTTTTCCCTCATGTCCCTCCTCCTTACTTGTCACCTGTTTTGGAGGACGGGGAGGACTGGGAGGGGTCGGAAGACCCTCTCACAGCTCAGTGTGAGCCTTATCAGGACTGGGCTGAGGATCTAGGGGATGCCAGTGGTCTGGACACCTCTCCGGACCTTGGCATGCTGTCTCCTCCTTCCGTGGCTACGGAGGAGGGAGAAAATTATGCAACGGTGTTGCGTAGGGTGGCTGCGGCCTTGCGCCTCGAGCTCCCTACGGTGGCTGTCAGGACTAACCTCCTGACGGAAGTGCTTCAGCCGGCGGCTACCTCTTCGGAGCCACTGCTGCTGTTCAACGACGCACTTTCGGACGTTCTTTTGGGCACCTGGTCCAGGCCCACCACAGGGGCTCCTGTGGACTAGGAACGTAGCCCGACGCCATCGCCTGGCCCCGGGCGACCCTCTGTTCCTCTCCCAACACCCCACCCCCGAGAGCTTGGTTGTCCAAGCCTCTGCCTCTCAGAGCGCCTTCCCTACGGCTCCGCCGGATAGGGAATCCAAAAAACTGGACCAATTTGGGAAGAGGGTTTTTTCTTCCTCCAGTGCTGGCTTGCGGTCCGTGAACACCGCTTGCCTTTTGGGCCGTTACTCCCACTCTCTGTGGGATTCGGTGGCGCAAGTGCTGCCCCAGTGTCCTGAGGAGGTCCAGACACTTCTCTCCCGCGCTATTGCAGAAGGGAGAGACGCAGCGAAGTTCACGATCAGATGTGGCCTAGACACCGCTGACTCGCTAGGCAGATCGCTTGCTACGACAGTGGCGCTGCGCCGTAACGCCTGGTTGAGGACCACTGGTTTCTCGGGCGATGTCCAAAACACCCTTATGGACATGCCCTTTGATGGTATCCGCCTTTTTGGCAATAAGGCAGACAGCGCGCTGGAGTGCTTTAAGGACTCGCGGGCTACGGCCAAGTCCTTGGGCCTCTCCGCCTCGCGCCCTCCGCAGCAGTCTGCTTTTCGCCCCTTTCGTGGCCACGGAAGAGGCGCCCAGTCATGTCCACTGCCCAGCCACAGGCCCGCGCAGCAGACGCCTTCGCGCGGCCGAGGACGTGGCTCCCGCCGAGGCGTGTCGGGTAACCAGCGAGCGGGTCAGGCCACCACCTCCGCCCCGTCCGCGGCCTCCAAACCCTCCTAGTCCGTCCTTTCCAGTCCACAGCATGCCAGTGGGGGGCAGGGTTCGCCATCACCTTCCCCACTGGCGCACCATCACATCGGACAGGTGGGTTTTGGACATTGTCCGAAGGGGCTACTCCCTCCCCTTCGAGACTACCCCTCCAGCCATGCCACCTCAGCACCATCGCATGTCGGGGGACCATTTGGCACTTCTTCGTCAGGAAGTTGCGGCCCTCTTGGCCAAGGGGGCCATCGAGCGCGTTCCGACCCCAGAAGTAGGGCGTGGTTGTTACTCCCACTACTTTCTGGTGCCCAAAAAGGACAAGGAGGACATGCGTCCTATCTTGGACCTCCGGAACGTCAATCGCTTCCTCCGGAAGGAGAAGTTCAAGATGCTCACCCTAGCTCAGGTCTTGACTGCCCTCGACCCTGGAGACTGGATGGTAGCGTTGGACTTGCAGGACGCATATTTTCACATCCCCGTCCTGCCGGCCCACTGGCGTTACCTGCGGTTCACGGTAGGCCTCGAGCACTTTCAGTTCACCGTGCTTCCCTTTGGCCTTACCAGCGCCCCTCGGGTGTTCACAAAGGTGATGGCGGTGGTCGCAGCTCATCTGCGCCGGTCAGGGGTTCCAGTCTTCCCCTACCTCGACGACTGGCTGCTGAAGGTGGGCTCGTCCCAGGCAGTCGTCTCCCACCTCCAGACTACGGCCGGACTCCTGCACTCGCTGGGGTTCTCCATCAATGTGCCGAAGTCGCACCTGGTTCCTTCTCCACAGCTCCTTTTCATCAGAGCGGTTCTGGACACAATGCAGTTTCGGGCCTATCCTCCCGAACGGCGAGTCCAGGATATTCAGGCTATGATTCCGATCTTTCAGCCTCTATCCTGGGTTTCGGTACGGATGACCCTGAGGCTGCTGGGCCTCATGGCCTCCTGCATCCCGCTGGTCGATCATGCCAGATGGCATATGCGGGCTCTGCAGTGGGACCTGAAGTTCCAGTGGGCGCAGCATCAGGGGAACCTGTCCGATTACGTCCAGATCTCGGAGGGAACTGCACAACAGTTGCAGTGGTGGCTCTCGAACCGGCAATGGGTCACGGGCAGATCCCTCTCCCTTCCCCAGCCAGAGCACACAGTTGTGACGGATGCGTCCCTTCTGGGATGGGGCGGTCACATGGGAGAGGCGGAGATCAGAGGCCTCTGGTCTCCAGCGGAGTCCCGGCTCCATATCAACCTTCTGGAGCTCCGGGCGATCCGACTTGCACTAAAGGCATTCCTTCCCTCTGTCAAGAGGAAGGTAGTGCAGGTGTTCACAGACAACACCACCGCCATGTGGTACTGCAACAAACAAGGCGGGGTGGGGTCGTGGACCCTATGTCAGGAGGCTCTTCGTCTTTGGACATGGCTGGAACATCAGGGCATTTTCCTGATGGTTCAACACCTGGCAGGTTCCCTGAACGCCAGGGCGGACGAACTCAGCCGCAGTTGCATGATGGATCACGAATGGCGTCTTCACTCGGAGGTGGCGCAAGGACTCTTTCTACAGTGGGGAGAGCCTTGGTTAGATCTATTCGCCACCGAAGAGAATGCGCAATGTCAGCAATTCTACGCGTTGGAATTTCCAAGGCGGCACTCGCTCGGCGACGCTTTTCGTCGTGAGTGGAGTTGCGGTCTGTTGTACGCCTTTCCGCCTATACCACTTCTGCCCAGAGTGTTGAAGAAGATTCGGCGCGACCGGGCCCAAGTCATTCTTGTGGCTCCGGACTGGGCTCGAAGAGTTTGGTATCCCGAGCTACTCAGTATGAGCATCGATCCCCCGATCCGTCTGCCTCTTCGGGAGGATCTTCTGTCACAGAAGCAGGGGACGGTCCTCCACCCGAACCTGTCCATTCTCCACCTCCTTGCATGGAGATTGAGCGGCGGCAGTTGATTCCTTTCGACTTGCCTCCCGAAGATTGTGATGTGATTCTGGCAGCCAGGCGTCCCTCCACTAAGGTGGTATACGCCTGCAGGTGGAACAAGTTTGTGGCATGGTGCACAGCAAAGGCTGTGAATCCCCTCTCTGCCCCTCTTTCTGAGGTTCTTCTGTTCCTTCTTTCTCTGGCCCAACAGGGTTCTGCCCTGGGTACCATCAAGGGCTACCTTTGTGCAATCTCGGCCTTCCTCAGGCTTCCTGATCAGCCCTCCCTTTTCAAGTCCCCTGTTGTTAACAGGTTTCTTAAAGGCATTACACACCTTTTCCCTCCTGTTCCGTTTGTGATGCCTCAGTGGGACTTGGACTTGGTTCTTACCTTGTTAATGTGCGCTCCCTTTGAGCCTCTCCATAACTGTCCTCTTCGTCTTCTCACTCTGAAGACAGCCTTTCTGGTGGCCATCACCTCCGCTCGGTGGGTGAGTGAGCTCCAGGCTCTTTCTTGCAAGCCCCCCTTTCTGTCTGTTCATCCAGACAAAGTTGTTCTTAGGACGCGTCCGTCCTTCTTGCCAAAGATGGTTACTGCCTTCCACATTGGGCAGACCATCACTTTGCCCACCTTCTTTCCGCCTCCGCATCCTTCCAGAGAGGAAGAGAGGCTCCACCGTCTGGACCCAAAACGTGCGATTTCTTTCTATCTGAACCGCACACAACAGGTGGACGACCAGCTCTTTGTTGGCTACGTGGGCGCCAAAAAAGGTCGGGCGGTACACAAGCGGACCATCTCCCGCTGGGTCGTTTTGTGTATCAAAGCCTGCTATTCTTTGGCTAAGAAGGAGCCCCCTGTTGGGCTACGTGCCCATTCCACCAGGGCGACAGCCGCCACCACGGCTTTGGGACGTGGTGTCCCATTGCAGGACATTTGTCAGGCAGCTACTTGGGCCTCGCTGCACACGTTTACCAAGCATTACTGCCTTGACAGCCAAGTCCGGAGAGACGGCTTCTTTGGCCGTTCTGTTCTCCGAGACTTCCTCGTCTGATCTTTGTTCGCAGACTCACCCCCGGGGTTGGTATTGCTGGGGTATCTATTCTAAGGTTAGTAATCTGTCACTAACGTGTCTCTTTCAGATGCACAAGTTACTAACTTGTGTAACGATATATCATTAAGAGACAGTAGTTAGTGACCGATTCCTTACCGCCCCACCCATCCTCCCCGTTCTGCGAACTGATTTCTAGGGTTAAGGTCATCCCTTTCAGGGCCCTAGTTTTCAGACACCAGTGTCAGAGTACACATTCAGCCATCACAATCCCTAAGATGTGGCAGGCGATGTAGACACTACTTTCGAAAATTCACCATCTTGAGATGGTAGGAAAATGACCGATCAGGGCTAGGGTCGTGCCCCTCCCACAGGAAGTGGTAACTTAGAGGGTGTAGACACCTTAAAGGTAGGTAGCCCATTGGCTACTACCTGTCTCCGCCTTTAACACCCCTAAATTTAGTATTTAGGTGGTGTTAGAAATGGGGTTTCTGGTTGGCTAGGGTATGCACCTAAGCCAGGCATAACCCACTACTCTAGACAGGATAAGGGAGTTACACACACAAGATAACCCCTGCTCACTCTCTTGGTAGCTTGGCAGAGCAGTCAGGCTTATCCCAGAGGCAATTTGTAAAGCGTTTGCGCAACACACAGTCTCACCAGTGACATACTAGGCACACCACAAAAAGAGACTCCACACAAGTGTATATAAAAATATCATTTGTATTAAAAAAACACATAGACCAGTTACATGAATCACTGTGCCACTAGGCACTTTTCATAAAACAATGCATATAAGACACATAGTTCATCAATCACTTTGCCAACCAGGCTATTGTCACAAGAATACAGAGATCATAAATCACATGGTAGTATAGGCAAAGCCCATTAGACCACCATCACTGTGTATCACATGTAAAGCACATTAGACCATACTGACATAAATCACAATTGGCTTGCCAACCAGGCTAGTGTCATGGGCAAAACACGTAGTGCATTACATCAATAGTTACCAACCGCACATTTCAAAAAGAAAGTAACCCATCAGGAGAAAACTACCTACTGGGACCAACCTTGATAACATTGAGCATGTGTACCCCGGGGTGAGGCAAGGCAGAGAATACTTGGTTATGTCGCCTATATTCAGGACGTGCTCCTGCTACCCAGATCTGGGTTCCACCGGGCTCAGCAGAAGCAGGTCAAATAGCCTCACATAGGTTTTAGGCAAGATTGTGGGGGATGAAGCTACTCCGATCCCCACCTCGTGGTCAGCACTGCGGTGCTAATGGTTTCTAGAGCACCCGGGCCACCGGCCCGGTATTGGAAGATCGCGGGGTATTTTTGAGCAATGGGGTCGAGCGGGACCTCTGTCGAGGATTCCCCTCCCCGCTGGGCTTAACTGGCCTAGCTTTCTCGAGGAAGGGGCCCGCGTCGGCAGGGCACTTCCTGGGCTCTCCCTTTCCTGGACTCCCAGCTCAACGTAGCCTGCTAGGCTCTGTCCGGTTATGGGCGGGGCTAGGGTTTTGAACAGGGCAGTGCTGGGTTGGAGGCCGCTTCCCCCTTCGGCTGCTGCGGTGGCTGACAATGGGCCGTGGCCAGTCATGCCTCCTTTCCCATGCTGGGGCTCCCTCTAGCTCCCTGGAGACCTGGCAGTTTTGGGCAGCTCCGTGCTGCGATGTCGGCAGACTTCTCCCGTGAGACCCAACTGTGGTACTGGCCCCCCAGTCAGCTTCCGCGTTCTCCATGTGATCTGGTGAGGCAGCACTCCGGCCGAAGGTTGCTAAGCAACCTTTCCCCTGCTTGGGCTGCGTCGGGAGGTGCCGATGTGTCTCCTTCTTCCCACGGCTTCTTGGCCCCGCATAGCAAGGAATTCGCTTGGGGACTCGGACAAGCGCGGGAACTTCCCCCAGCAGCGCAAGGGAGTTTTCCAATGAGGCAAGCCCTGGAGGGCTTTTGTAAAACAAAGTGCTCAGTGATTTCTGGAAGAGCACACAAACTTCCCCCAGCAGCGCAAGGGAGTTTTCCAACGAGGCATGCCCTGGAGGGCTTTTGTAAAACAAATAAAGCGCTCAGTTATTTCTGGAAGAGCACACAAACTTCCCCCAGCAGCGCGAGGGAGTTTTCCAATGAGGCATGCCCTGGAGGGCTTTTGTAAAACAAATAAAGTGCTCAGTGATTTCTGGAAGAGCACAAAAAATTCCCCAGCAACGCAAGGGAGTTTAGATCAATACCAACAGATCTTGTGAAGCACCAGAAATTCAAAATAAAGCTTAGTACACAGAATGAAGACTTTGATGTCCCAGAGTCTTCAGAAACAGGAGGCCAACACACACAAGCCTTTAGAGAGTCCTTCACAAGCAGGATACCATAGCAGAGTAAAAAGAGTCAGTACTTTTCCTCCACCACAGACAGAAGCATCAACTTCAGGCCGACCCACACCTCACTCAAAAAAGGCAGCGCTCCTCACACAGTCTTTCCATTCTTCTTGGCAGGGTTCTCTTGTTACTTGAAGTAATCTAACGTCCTGGGGTTTTAGGTGCAATACTTATACCCCATTTTGTCATTGTTCTCTTTGCTGTAAGGATTTCTGAACCCAGCCCAATCCAGTCCTGTCCTCCCTGGTGCAGCATGACCATAGGCTACAGAGACAACATTGTGAAAAAGGAGACACAGCCTATTCAGGTGCAAGCGAAACTCCTCCCACCACTCCAAATGCAGACCAGGTCTATTCAGCCCTGCGATGAGTCACCCAGGCAAGGCAAAACCCACCTCAACCCCCCCAGTGACTGTCTAAAGTGATTGCACATCCCAGCTCTTGTCACTCAAACACCAGACGCTGAATACACAAACAGCCAGAGGCACAAAGAATGGTAAAGCAAGAAAATGCCCACTTTCTAAAAGTGAATACAAGAAGGAGAACCTGGCTCCGTTTGACGTTATGCTCTTATTATTTTTGAGCAACAAACAGACCACTATCTTTTCTGTTTGAATGGAATTTTTATTAAACCATTCCTTTCTTTGCAATTGTTTATATTTACCCCAAATTTTTTTGTTGCATGAGAAGTGAAGAGACACACATTTTTCAAATTAACATACAAAACATGAAAAATACTTATGACAATTCACAATAGACAGTGCATGAAATACTTATATACAAACACATTTATATACAAAAACGTTGGACTTTTGCATCATGACATCAGAAAATAGAATACTCTTATCGCTATCTTGTTTTTGGGGCCAAACATATGCCAAACATGGGAAAATATGTAGAGTGTGTGCGTGGGGCATACTATTCAATACAAATCCCTCACGTCACAACAGGTTTATTCAAATTCCTCCGTGTTGAAAAAAAGTGCTGACGCGTTTCAAGACCCATTCCTCTGGTACCGGGACTCTCATCAGGGCTTCATGTTAATGGTCAGCGATTTCTGATTGCCTGATTCTCTGACAGAGCTGCTGCTCTGACTCCTATTCGCGTGGTAACCAGAATTTCTCAATGAAAATTACTGCAGTGCGCTTCGTAATTAATGCCGGGGGAATTTCTTTCAAGCATTCCCAGCAGTTTCTCAGAGGCAGGCAGGCGTCTATTTCTGTATTCATTCCATCCTGTTTTTAAGTCTGAGCACATCCATATTCTATATCCGATATGAACCACAACTTCACTGTCAGCTATCAGAAATCGCTGACCATTAACATGAAGCCCTGATGAGAGTCCCGGTACCAGAGGACTGGGTCTTGAAACGCGTCGGCACTTTTTTTCAACACAGAGGAATTTGAATAAACCTGTTGTGACGTGAGGGATTTGTATTGAATAGTATGCCCCACGCACACACTCTAAATATTTTCCCATGTTTGGCATATGTTTGGCCCCAAAAACAAGATAGCGATAAGAGTATTCTATTTTCTGATGTCATGATGCAAAAGTCCAACATTTTTGTATATAAATGTGTTTGTATATAAGTATTTCATGCACTGTCTATTGTGAATTGTCATAAGTATTTTTCATGTTTTGTATGTTAACTTGAAAAATGTGTGTCTCTTCACTTCTCATGCAACTAAAAAATTTTGGGTAAATATAAACAATTGCAAAGAAAGGAATGGTTTAATAAACATTCCATTCAAACAGAAAAGATAGTGGTCTGTTTGTTGCTCAAAAATAATAAGAGCATAACGTCAAACGGAGCCAGGTTCTCCTTCTTGTATTCAATTTAGTACGGCCCTACCTGGTTCTGGTCCTTTGGGCCTATCCCCCCCAGTTTTTGCACTTTCTAAAAGTGGCATTTTCAAACACAGAATTTAAAAACCACCTTTACCAAAAGGTGTGTTAATAAATTCTGAGTTCAGAGAGCCTAAACTCAATTTTTCTATCATGTCCCTATGGAAAGCTGCTCATGTAAAAATGTGACAGTGCAACCCCAATGATAAGCCTTTCAATAGTGAAAAACAAAATGCACAGTATTTCACTATCAGGACATGTCACAAACACCAGTACATATCCTATCTTTCACATACACTGCACCCTGCCCATAGGGGTACCTTTTGGGCCTACCTTATGGGTGCCTTACATGTAACGAAAGGGAAGTTGTGGGCCTGGCAAGTGGGTGCACTTGCCAGGACAACACAGCAGTTCACAACGTCGCACGCAGACACTACAGTGGTAAGTCTGAGATACACTTACAGGGCTACTCATGTGGGTGGCACAACCAGTGCTGCAAGCCCACTAGTAGCATTTGATGTACTGGCCCTGGCACACACCGTGCACTTTACTTGGGACTTACCAGTAAATCAAATATACCAATCATGGATAACCAATCCTATCACAATTTATACAGAGAGCATATGCACTTTAGCACTGATCAGCAGTGGTAAAGTGCCCAGAATCCTATAGCCAACAAAAACAGGGTCAGAAATATTGGAGGCAAAGGGCAAAAAGTTTGGGGATGACCCTGTGGAAAGGGCTAATTCCAACAGGTGGTATCTCTGGACCTGGAACTTTAGATTCGACGGACACCAAGAAGAAACGTACCAAGAAGAGCTGCTGCCCGAGAACTGAAGCCCTGCTGCAGAGAAATTGGCACCAAACCCTGCCTGCTGCATTAAGGACTCAACAGTCGTGGTATACTGCCCCCCTTACCACTGTGAGGACTCCAAGAACCCCTGAGCACCTCCAGTCTTCGACAAATTGCCAAAGAACCTACCTTGGAGCAGAGGCTCTGCTCCCCTGTGACAGCAGGCACTGAACCGCAGACTCCGGTCTCACCGACTTGCAGCTCCCCGGTGACTCCGACGCAGCACCCGGACCAAAAGTGGTACTCCAGCTCTGAAGGGTCAAATCTGTCCCTCCACCAAGTTTGGGGACACCAGGACCTACCGGAGCCGTTCACCAATACCCCAGGTACCAGACCTCCTGCAACCTGCACCGAGATGAAGAGTCCCCTCCGGACTCCAACTGCCCAGAAATCAAGCACCCATTGAGGGTCATTGAGACCCCTGAGACCCATGTTGTGAGTGGGCCAGCTGTCCCGAAATTGCCTCTCCAAGCTGCGTGCTCCTGACCGCGAGGACATATTGACGCACACCGGCTGGCTAACCCATCTGCTCTGCACCGGGCCCGACCAGCCCCGGTAACGATGATCCAGCTGCGCTCCCGTGGTCCTGAGGCCCTTGTGGCCTGCTCCCTTGAATGTGCCCCCTCTGTCTTACCTGTAAGTTCTTTTGTGCAGTGCATCTTCAAGTGTCCCCCCTCTTCTGAAGTGCCCCAGCTACCAACAACCTCAGCACCGTGCTCCCGGCCGAATCCGGGACGCTACAGAGAATCTGCTGGTAAAACATGTGACCTGGCCATGCTAACTACCAAAATCCAAGAGGTGAACCTTGAAAGTCGACTGTACGAATTTATATACATTTTTGTTTTTTTCCCCATTGACTTCAATGGCGCGTAATTGCGCACAAAAGTGATCTATTTTGCGAAATATAAAAATTCATAACTTTTAAATTACTTACTGTAGAACAAAGTTCTTGGTCTGAAAAATTATATAAAAATCGATATTATTTCTGCAAATTGATCTCGGATTTATTCTTGAGTGTGTGCCTCATTTATTGCCTCTTTGAGTACAACAAATGCTTAGCTCTACCCTCTGATAAGCCTAACTGCTCGCCCACACTACCACAAATAGAGTGTTAGTATTATCTACTTTTTCCTCTGTATACTAATTTGGTCTCACTGGACTCTCTGCACAGTGTGCTTCATTTTAGTGCACTGTATAGAGAGCCAGCATCCTACAGAGGAGCTGACACTTGCACCTGAATACGGCTGTGACTGTCCCCACACAAAGAGCTGCATTTCCCCTGTAGTGAGTATGGAGCCAGGGCAGGAAAGGCAGGGACCTTGTGATCTTCATGGGCCTCTTTGATGTCTCCCCCACTTCAAAGGCACAACTGGGTATAAGTACTGGACCCCTGACACTACCAAATCAGAACCAATGACATTCTGCCAGGACGAAGAGCTGCTGTGCTGTAGGAGGGACTGCCACTTTGCTACCTCTTTGCTGTCCTGGCTTGCTGCCTGCTGCCTCTTGCCTGGGAGTGAGAAGGACTGGACCTGCTCTCTACAACATTGAACCCAAGTTTCTCTAAGGGCTTGCTTTCTTGCCCCCTGTCTTGAAGTCTCAGGCCCATCAAAGCCTTCCTTCAACTCTGCTTTAGCTGTTGGGCTCTGCCAACGGAGAGTCCTGCCCTGCTAAGAAGTGCCAATCCAGTCACGGGCCCTGAAAGTTCCTTCTGCAGCTGTATTCCTGCCAAAAGTGATGCATTGCCGACTTAACTCCGATAGGAACTGACGCAGTGCCCTTCGACGCAGAGCTGATCCGAAGACATCCCTGCGCGGCTCAACGATGACGCAGGACCAGACTGTGAGGTTCAATGATGACGCAGCACAGACCCGAGGTCCCGACTGCATGGCTCGACGACGACGCATCGCCTTGCATCATAAGAGGTTCGACAACAATGCGGGACCCGACTGCGAGGCTTGACTTCGAAGCATCGACCCAACTGTGAGAGTCAGAACCGACGCATCGAGACATCGACACAGACGCTTGCTCCATCCAAGGTACTTTTTCAGCAGACCATGCGTGGGTCCTGTAGCCGGCCTGCCCTCCATCGAGGTCGGTCTGAAACTTTGGATTTACCCCGATCTAGAGCAGCCTCAAGTAACCCGTAAGCGCTATAGACTTGAAAACACTATATTGCAATTTATTCTTTAAAAATAAATTTTTCAAGTTGTACTTATTGGATTTTTGTCGTTTGGTCATGTTTTACTCAGATAAATATTCTCTATTTTTCTAAACTGCAGTGGAGTCTTTATGTGGTGTTTTCACTATGTTACTGTAATTTAAGTGTTGCACAAATACTTTACACAGTGCCTCTTAAATTAAGCCTGACTGCTCTGTGCCAAGCTACCAGAGGGTGAGCACAGGTTAATTTAGGTTGTGTATCTAACTTGCCCTGACTAGGATTGTGGTGCCTACTTGGCCATGTTGCAAACCTCTGCCAGCTAGAGACCCAATGTCTAACATCTGGCCTCTAATCAAAACCTTAAGTCAGAGTTTCCATATTCCTACATGTCCCTTAAGTTCCTTTCCTAGGACGAATACCCCTGATCAGTAGAACAGGCCATAATACTCTGAAGGTTGGCAGTGTTAAAGATAAGGAGCCCTATAGTTTGAGGGAAATCCAAAAAGACAGTTACAATAGCCATCCAGCACCATGTGGATTAAACAGTTTCTGCAGCTCTGCTTTGAAGGGTGTACAGACAGGTGTAAAAACCATTTGATGCAATTTAGAGTATACATTAGCCTAAGCACAGCTCAGTGCATTATGCTTTTTGGCTTGGTCTGATTTGATATCCTTATGGTTATGTGCTACATACTCCATAGCTGTCACGGTCTCAGTTCCTTCATACAGCGTTCTGATCATCTCCAGTCCACACAGCACTTATAAACATATCCTTATATAGTGTGAAGCGTGATATGTATATTCTGTACTTGCACTGTGTCCTAGTATTGTTAAAGAAATAAATCATGGTATTTATGTCTTACTTCACTTTCAGGCTGATCAGCTGATGTTTGCTTTGCACTTCGTTAGAGGGATGCACCCAGAACATTTTCAAGAGAATGTAAGTGAACGTCATTGAACACCGATGTTGTTACTTGTATTAAATAGGTACCCCAATTTGTTTCATGGTCAAATCAAATTGAACTAGTATCAAAGTTAGTCTTTGTGAATGTTCAGCTGGGAGCAATAATCACTTTTTTTTCAAAACACTCCTTTTTTACAGTATGGCAATGCATATCTTAGCAGACAGGATCATATTCTCGTTTATAGGGCCCGTACAGGGGTACCAGTGTTACAACATCATGATACAAAACAGTAAAACAATATCCCCTGCATGTGCACCCATCCATGGTTAGATAATCCCTCACAAAAAATAAGAAACCAGACATCTGAATAGGAGGTGAAGCAGTCTGTGGGGTAGAAAGTATTCGCCATCAGGGTCCAGGAATGCACAAAAAGGGGATAAGAGGCCAGGCAGTGTGGTGGGGCGCCGAGCAGATCCTAAATGTATACTTGGGGGTCCCCTCAGGGTCAGTCATTTTAGACCGGGTCATCACCCAATTCGGGGTCCTATGGATTAGTCTTCCTCAATGGAAACGTCATCAGAGATTGGTATCAGTTGCCTTGTATCATCTATTTGAGGGCAATCCTGGAGGATCATGTCCCAGGGCTCTGCAGTCCTTTCCGTGCTTCAGTTTGAAGGGTCGCTCACTCATGCTGGGTGCAATAATCACTTTAGTTATGTAAGGAGATGGCCACTAAAATACTGTTTTATGCACCTATGCAGAAGGAATTAACCCCGCAAGCTATTCATTCTACAATGCTGTTATTTGCACTGTCATAGGTCTACTCAAAGGTGTCAGTTTAGAATTGTGTTGAGGGAGAAATTGAGTTGAATTTCATTTTGATGTAGGAGCCAGTATTCTCTAACTAGAAGTATAATAATTCTAGTGAAGTACTCCATTCCAAATACTGTGGCTGCTAATTAAGTTAATTAACCATTCAACAAAGCACAGGTGGATGGCTCACTGCAGGGATCTCCTATACAGTGCCTTGTGGAAGAGGTCTGCATCATCCCTCCTTTTAAAATTGTTGGAACTGAAAGCTTTCTTTCTGGACCTAATAGCCTTCCCTCCAGTTGTCAGTTTCATGATGGTGATGGATCACAGCAGTATCAATTCCTCCTATTTGATTCAAATGCAACTTAATGGTCACTCCCCACATTTATGGCAGCTTGCATTAGAAATATGGTAGCAATCCATCACCCTGGCATCTTCATGCTGGTCTCCAACAATGCACGGGTTATCAGTCAGAGGGTGAGCAAACCTTTAGCTGACATTTACTCTCTTGCCAGCCCAACCACAGCAGAAAATCCATCAAAATGTCTCATATCCCATCTTTATCTTGGGGACAGCCATCTGTTGATGTTTTTGCAACCAACCCCATCACCAAGAGTGTGAGCAATATCACTTCCTAGATGAGTAGCGGGTCTAGGTGCATGTGGGTCAGTCTATAGGTTCTGATGGAGATCAAAGTTTCTGTATGTTTTTCCACTGACCCCCTCCTGATTCCAAAAGTACTTCAGAATGAGCACTGCATCCCTGAGGAGCTACCGTTTGCCCACATCAGTCTCTCTTTAGAGAACTTGGACCTCCTGTCAGCAGTCATTAATCGCTCCCCAAGAACACAGTACAGAAGCAAGCGCTAAGATGTATGCATACAAAAGAACATCAAACAACTCACTCGCTCAGCGGACTATGCCATCTCCTTTTTAGGTCTGTTTACAGACAGTTTGGAGACTTAATGTCATCAGTACTTAAAAAATACCCAATAAGTACATAGAGATAGAGAGAGAGTAGGCGTGCTTCAGCCACTCGCTTTCTTGTGATCATCAGGGTTTGCATTACTTAAATGCCCTTCGAGGATATGACATTTTGAGGATGGTTATATTGTCCCCATTTGGTTTTGCTGATAGGGAATCAAGTAGACATTTTATTACACTGGAGATGTGCGATAGTTTGTTGCTACTAATTGATAGCTGGTGTGTTTTGCCTGATGTATTTACCTTTCTTGAAATTACAGCATTTAAGTTGCTGATTTAAGGTGTATTTTGGGAAGTGCATGCTTTTTGTATTCTACAGTTTTGTTATACATATACATTTCTTCACATGCCTCAATGCCGTGTCAGAGGTCATAATATGATATGCTTCAAATTTGCACTCTTTTAGCTGCCTGCATGTACTGTCACATTGAGCAGCCACTATGTTATTTCCTTCACTTCAACCACTAATTTAATATAGGTAACATTTGGAAGTAGAACCCGTTCAACCGCAATAAGATTCAGGATAAGTGCTTTTAATAACTGGTTCTGCAGAAATGCCTTCAGCTAGCTATCTTCAGAGCCACCAGTGAATTTTGAAAGATGCTTTCGAGCAGTAAGCTGCTTGCTTACAAACCACTCTCCTCCATTTTGGAGGCCCTTCAGTGGAATTTTTGCTGTTTTGACTGGTAGCTATAAAGACTTTGCACAGTATTTACCAATCTTTTATTTGTGTCTGCGTGCTTCCTTGTATCCATGGCCGAATGTTTATGTGAATATACAGCCCTTGTTTCAAAAGGTGAACCATAGACGGTCTGATGAGACTCAACATTAGGAAACATAAACGTGATGATAATTTATTGTCCAGCATATCTTTTTGTAAAATTAGCGCTTTAATGCAGTCGCACTCATTAGGCCTGTGAGGTGGCACCTATGAATCCCGAAATAATATTTTTAGTAGTATTCAATCAATCAATCCGTTTTGTAGAGCCAGCTAATCACCCGTGAGGGTATCCAGGGGTAGGTTCTTGCTGGGATCAGTCGAAGAGCCTGGTCTTGAGTCCTTTTCTGAATTCCTGGATGGAGGTTGATGTTCGAAGGTGGTGGGAAGGTCATTCCAGTGGCGAGGTAGGAGAAGGAGCATCCTCCACTGTAGCTTTGGCAGATGCCGGGAGTGAGTGCGAGGGCGAGCGAGGCGGATTGCAGGTATCTGGCGGTTTGGTGGAAGTTCAGGTGGTGGTTGATGTATGCTGGTCCCGGTCGTGGAGGGCCTTGTAGCCATGTATCAGCATCTTGAATTGGCATCTTCTCTGGATGGGAACCCAGTGGAGGTTCCTGAGGTGGGGGGTGATGTGGGTCCATTTATGAAGGTCTAGAATGAGTCTGGCAGCTGTGTTCTGTATCGCCTGGAGTCTCTTCAGTAGTTGTGTGGTGATTCCTGCATAAAGTGCGTTGCTGTAGTCCGGCTGGCTGGTGACTAGGGCCTGAGTGATGGTTTTCCTCGTGTTGACGGGGAGCCATCTGAAGATCTTTCGGAGCATGCGGAGGGTGTGGAAGTAGGCAGTGGAGACTGCGTTGATCTGGTGTTTCATGGTGAGTTTGCTGTCCAGGATGATGCCAAGGTTGCTGGCATGGTCTGTTGGTGTGGGCCCGAGTTCGGAGGGCCACCAGGTGTTGTTCCACGGGGAGGGGTTGTTCCCAGAGATCAGCACTTAGGTCTTGTCCGTGTTGAGTTTCAGGCAGTTGGTCTTCATACAGTATTCCAAAACAATGTTATTAATATTGTACACTCTATGTTCTTCCCACATAAAAAGCTGGCACTAACTGTTTACAATTAATGTTTACCTGAATAAAGCTAACATTTGTCTTTTTGAAGTTAAGGCAAACTAGTGTGGCTATATTACTGAGCTGCAGACTAGACTCTTGGAAGAGCTAACATGTTTGTTGTCATGTGGATGTTTGTTCCTTTGTAGTCTGAATAAGAGCCTTTAATGTTGGGACATTGAGTAGACAAACAATACAACTATGAAGATGATAGCACTGTATTGTACGCTGTGTGTGGCAAGTGGAGACATCCTGTACGTATTTGGCGTTGCATGAGTCCAGACATTTCTTCTTTTATGTAACAATGCATCTAGACACCCTGGGCACTATAGATTTTATTTATTAAACATTTCAGCTAAATGTGAATGGAATTATTTCCTTTATGTACACCCTTATGTACACTGCATATACTGGGCAACAAGGAAACACTAGAAGCCAAACTCTGTTTTTATCCAGTTAACGTCTCAGTAGTTCACAATGGCTTTGTCATTTACAGGTACATATATGTATAGGGTCTGACTGAGCTTTTGAACTGTATTATATTTAGTTAAAGTTTTTATCATATCTTGTCTTCCTTACTTTGGGTTGGTTCTCTTTCAAGTATCCTTCCCAGACTGCTCTCCAGAAACAGCCTTCATGTAAAGTGATACTTCTTACAGCAGGTAGCACAGGGGCTGACTCCAAGTAGAAGTACCCACAACATTAGCATAAGTGTGAGATTTCAGCACATTGCTGTCATCAGCCTTCCTGAGTAGCAATCATGGACAGACTAAAGGGCATGCTTGTCATGGCAAACAATCCACCATAGGGATTTGTGCTCCCAGCCAAATACATCTCTGGAGGGATTCCATAATTCTCAGCTTTGAACCCAATCTTCTTCAATCTGTATGTAATCCCCTGGGTAAGACTGATTGAATCCTATATTCAAAAATGTTTCGCTTATGCTGGTGACACACAAATCATTCTAACACTGGACAGAGATCCACAACAGTTCTCTGCCTATCTAGCAAAAGTTATGGGCTAGGTGAGAAACAACTTTGTCACCCTGAGTGGGGAAAAAACCGAAGAAGTGGTCTTTGGAAATTACTCCCTATGGACTCAAGCATGGTGGTCACCAAAATTGGGCCTGCCCCTATTCCCAGTACAACAGACGAGAAATTTGGGAGTCATTTTTGACTCAAATCTTACCTTTATACCACATATACTTAAACTTACCACCACGTGTATGGCTTTAGCAAAAGTCAAACCTTACATTTTTGTCCTTGGTCCCAGCACCATCCAGAATCACCTTAGCCCGCGTGTTAATACTCTTGCGACTGGACTACTGCAGTTCATTACTGTTGGGTATCCCAATGTATTTGGTGGCCCATGGAGCTCGGCATACCACCTGCCCCAACAGACCATGCACACAACCTTGGCATCATTTTAGACAGCAAGCTATCCATGAAGAAACAAGTTAACGCAGTATCATCCGCCTGCTTCCACACCTTTCGCATTCTCTGCAAGAACATAAAGTGGCTCCCGGTAAACACCAGAAGTACTGTCACACAGGCCGTCATCACCAGCAGACTGGACTACGGCAACACACTCTATGTAGTGTCATATGTCCCGTGCAAGCTCATTGTCGTTTTCCCTAGGTTAGCATGAGCACGTTGCAGACTACCCTCTGCTTTGCGCACATTACTATACAAACTTATTTTACTTTGTGCCACACTGTACTTTCACACAGAACCTGCTGTTGTTTTCGCATTCTGTCGTTTCCTGGGATTTAGTCTGCACACCATAGACATGGTCAAACAACAATGTCCCTTGTTATCTTGTTCTGGTCAGGCCTCAGCACCTAGAAAAAACACACAATTGCAGCTGTTGTTTATGAATACGTACTTTGTCATTTAGCTATGCACAGAATAGGTAACAACGCACTTGGAGAGGGAACTTTCCAGCAAAGAGATCGTGACAGCTCCTGAGATGTAGAACTTTCATCTGTGCATGCTAAGGTACGGGGTCTGCTGCCAATACCCAGGAATCTTCTGAAATATAATCACTTTGCTTCTGTAGAAGGGGAGGGGGTTACCCTGTCTTACATAATGACAGCTCCGTTTATGATTTATGGACTACTTACTATGCTGACCGTATTTGTGTTAGGCATCTTCTTACTTATTGTGGCACGTAAACTGCATACTAGAGCATGATAGTTAAAATAAACATTTTAAACTTTTCTCGTGTCTCTGTCTGATCTTATTGTGGACTAGTATGAGTGTGAGAGCGAAAGGGTGTGTCCTGCAACCGCGATTCCTCAGAGGGTTGAGAGTGTTGTGTTCTGGGGTGTCTAATCACTTTTTCCTCTGTGAGTGAGTAGGAGGGCAAGTGAGACACTATAGATAGTCGGTCCCGGGCTCATGGGTACTCAGGTGGTAGGATGACTCAGTCCCTGCCTATTAAGGTTCTATGATCCCAAGCATAGTTCTGTGACTCCGCAGAATCCCTGCAACAGTAGGAATCAATGCACGCCTCCTGAAGAGACTCCAGACAATACAGAACTCATCAGCAAGACTTATGCTCGATCTCCCCAGAAGGACCCACATCACACCCCATCACAAGAAGCTACGCTGGCTCCGGATTTAGAAGAGATGCGAGTTCAAGATGCTGACCCATGCCTACAAGGTCCTGCACAATGAAGGATCAGCATACATCAACAAACACCTGACCTGACACCAACCGACCAGAGACCTCCGATCGGCCTCCCTTTCCCTCACAGACACCCCAGGGATCCGCCGAGCCAACAGCGGAGGACACTCCTTCTCGCACCTAGCAGCTAAGGCTTGGAATAACCTCCCCCTGCACCTCAGGACCACATCGTTGCTCCAACAATTCAGAAGAGAACTTAAGACCTGGATGTTTGAATAATCAAACTCCCACGCAGCAGCATACAGCTCCAGTGCCTCAAGACCCTCATGGGTGATATGTTGCGCTCTATCAGTGCTTAATTTGTGCTTGTGCTTAGCACTGGCACTTTTTTTTCAGGGCCGGGTCTACTGCATAACACCACGCGTCTGCAACTCTGCATGTCATATGGCAATGTGAATGTGGCGTATGCGTAGCGTAGACTAGACAGTGGTGTGAATGTGGCGTACGCGTCGCGTAGACTAGACAGTATATAAAATTAAATGACCTCACTGGCTTGGCGCATCACATACTGGTCCAGACCGTCCGACTCAAAATGTATTTATTCCATGAATTAATCCAATATGGAAGGTCACGATGAGCATTTTGAATTTGCTTTAGTTAGGTGGCGGCGCCGCCGCGCCCTTACCGGTGGGCGGGACACTGATTGGGCAGGGGGCTGGGTTTGGTTGTGCGCAGGTTCTGTGGGGGTAGGCATAGCTGCCAAGGTTTCAGATTACTATGTGTGACATTTTCATAATTTCATTGTAATTATGAGTGACATTTCAATGGCTGTGAGTGACACTTTCTTGCGAGGAAAATCAAGCATGAAGATGAGGGAAACTTATAAATATCATAAATTACACCCATTTTTGGACCCGACCGAGTCTGTAACAGGGCGTGAGAGGCCCCAACACGGCTCTCAGCAGTCAACTGACTCTCGGATTTCGGCTGCCGCAGAGTCACAGCATGGCATGGTTGGGCAGTACTGATAAGGCAGCTGCTGGATCAGTGCTGAAGCTTTTATTGAAGTAGCAGGACAGACGCAATTGTTATCTGGGGCAAAGGATGAGGCTCTTTGTCTCTTTTAGCCAAACAAGCCCATGTCATGTGAAAGAACCATAGTTAATTTAAGCACATACTTACACTGGTTTAACTTAAACCACAAGTCCTAGAATACAATGTGTTGTAAGCTAAAAAGGCATAACTCTCAGAAGGAGTCTCAGATGGCATGGACATACTTGGCAGATATGTGCATAGCAAGAATTAGTTCCTGAAGGAGCCTTGGTCTTAATTTCGGTAGTGAGTTATCCTAGGAGAGCATAGGCAGTTTTACATTTAAAAAATAAAAAATTATGGAGTACCTTTTCACTGTGTAGCTTGGATTCCTAAGCAAGTTTGCATCGATCCCAATCAAAGCACTTCACTCACCATTAAGGAAGGAAACAACAGATTGCTACACAAAAGTCTTTCTTGAAGCAGAAATAAAGCAGGACTGCATTTTTCAATTTTTTTCTGTTTACATATTATACCCTTTCCGGACAGTAGTACCTCATCTTGGAGATACCCAGGCAAAAAGGTTAAAACAACCTGAAACACGTTGTGTCGGTGTTTGAAACAAAGTGAAGCACGTCGAGTAGGCAGGGCGTCTGCAATAGTTATAACTGCCCTAAAAGCGTGTGAATATAAAAGACAATAAAAATGTTCATAGACAAAGTGTTGTACAGAAGCCCACATTTCACATTGACAATGATGAATGAAATGTGTTGATTATTATGAGGCATTTTAGGGTTCATCTGCCACAGGGAAGCTGGCCGGCTTCAGTTTAACAAAGTGGAACACGTAAGCATTGTGAAATGACTTTAGTGTAACTGCCTTCAACTTGCATGTAATCTGAATACACGATCTACACAATAAAAATGTTACTATAACGAAGTTCAAAAGAATTGATTAAACCAAAAAAGAATCAGTTTGTGACCTCTCCCTCGATGCATATTCTAGCTTGCACCTACCTTTCTGTGTGATGCGCAGTGCTCCCGCCCACTCTCTTCTGTGTATGACAAGGCTCTCTGTACGGGATGACTCGGCTGATTCTTCCGTAGTTCTGTCAGAGCAGAGAGCTAGCAGAGGGAAGTGAGAGGCCCGGGCTTCTCAATGAGGATCCCAGCTGCAAGGTGCTTTCTGTGTACAGTTATACTAAAGTCAGTCACGGCTCTGCCTGGCGCTCAGCGGAGTAAGTTGGCCAAAGTAAGTAATGAACTAGACGAGTTTGATAACGCCGATTCTTATCTATTTATCTATAAGAACCTTCTGGTCGCCAAGATCTTTTTACCTGTTGAATAGTGTAAAGGAGAGAATCTCATCTGGTTATATAACAGCATTAATTTTGTCTGAAAGGACCACTGACTCCGAATTCAAGTTTAAGAATTTATTATCGCCAAAAATAACTGAACGTGCAAGCACCTCAACACGAGGTTAAAGAAATAGATGGGCACTAATACAAATAATAATCTACGCAGGAGTCTCATCCGACTCAAGATAAGGAGAATAGAAAGTTCTAGAAGGATCAACCAGACTATGATTGCTCCAATTTCTAAGTTGCTCTTCATTGGACTAAACAAGCTAAAAATCAATTGCTGTCCCTACACTAACGCTAAGTGACATTCCCTGCATAACGATTTTTCCAGGCAAGAGTGAATAAAAGGTGTCAGCTGTGAAGACTTCCTAAGAAGTGCAATCACATAATACCTAAGCTCAGCTCTGTCCTTCTCTCAGGTCTCCCCTACCTCTTCTCTGGCCTCCTCCCTCAGGGCACTATCCCTAATACAAAACCCCAATACAATTGTACACGCCTTTGTCACGCCTCCTTGGCCAGGTCTTCTTTCTTGTGCTTTTCCATCGAAACGGTTACTTCATCCTGGACGGTTGCGATGACCTTGAGTCCCAGGCACCTTCTCCGCTGAAAGTATCATCCCTAAATTCCATTTCACTCCCCGTACCATGCCTCCCATCTCTCTAGCTTTTGAAAACAAAGAGTTAGTCTTTACTAACGAGACATGTGTCCTTGCACCTGCAACAAAAGATACGTTCAACAGAAACCTTCTACTGTGCAAATTAAATCTACCGTTTATGCCCAGAGAGCCTTACCAAGAGAATCTTTTCACTGCCTACGAAATAAGCTAACATAAGAACAAACCAGGCCTTCCTTAAGCATATATGTAGTCAGGCCTTTACATATGACTTTTAAACACACATCTTACTTTTCCCCATAAGCATTTTCATTACGATTCATATGCAAACAATGAATTACATGTGCAACTTTAATATGGTGCACGTTTAAACTACTGCAATTACATTACACACGAACTAATTCCTCTATGCATTATGTTCACACAATTCAATAAGCATTACATTACATCGTTATCCTAACACCATTATGCTGCTGAGTTCACTTAGTCTCAGTGAACTATTCATTCTTTACTAACCATACATGAGTATGCAACTGAATATAAACGAATATAGGTCTGAATACATGTGGGTGCGGCCTATCAGTGATTATGATGCACCCCTACAATTCTCAAGAACATTTCGCTCTATCAGTTCCCCCTTTGATGACTCCTGTCATCACATTTCATTCTACTCCCTTGGAGAAAGAACCGACCTAAACAGAACTTGTTGCCATCTTCCCTGATCTTAGTTTCTCCATGCTCTTGAGCCTTTGATACTGACTGTCCTGCAGTCTTGCCAATCTCATGTCATTTTCCCTCAAAGCTCTCTTGACTCGGCCTGCTCGATACCACTTGTAGGCCTTGATCAAAATCCATAAGCCAACCACACAAACCACCAAAATAAGGAGGGGTCTCAGAAAGTACCCAAGGAATCCCTTTCCTAGATTCGCAAACCAACCTCCCACTTGACCAAAACCCTTGCCGACCTTTTCCCAGGCCCCCTCTTCGGTCAAATCCGCTATTTTTGTGTGGATCGTAGTGATGTTACTTATATATTTCTCCAGATCCTTGCTACGGTCTGGTATATAAGTGCAGCACTCTTGAACCTTCAACATTTTACAGACTCCGCCCTCTTTTGCCAATAGGACATCCAAAGCAAGGCGATTCTGCAAAACCATTCCCCTTATCGACAACATCTCTCCTTCCACCAACACCAACGACTTTGCTGTGTTCATCGAAAATTCATCCACCACCGTCGCTAACCTTCGGATCTTCACATCATTCAAGACTACTCCCAGACTGGGTATCATAGCTCCAAAGATATCCCCCACAACGATTCCTGCACTTGCAGCTCTTCTCGCTCTTGAATGCTCTCCACCTTCTAGAAGATCTAAATCTTCTGTATGGTAAATCTTTGGAAATATTATTGCCAAATAACATGTTCCATACCAATTTGCAGGCAACCTCACATAAGCATTCTTCCCACATACGTAATACACCGTTGGTATCACTTGTACAGGACCTTGGAGAAAATCTTTTGCTACATCTGCCATGGTGAAAACGTGATCACAAGTACTTTGTCCCACTGCTACCTTCTCATAGTAAGTCTGATAACGCCTTATACACAACTTACCCCTCTGCTCCTTATCTAACGCTATAGGACCATAGCTTCCCCTGGTCTTATGCAACTGTTCTTCCTCTGTCCAATCGGTCCTGTGATGCCCCAAGTCTCGGGAGTGAGTCAGCTTTCTATACCTATCCTCAACCTGATCTACAAACTTTCTCTCTACATCCGACATCAAACAAGTCAGATTGTGTCTGTGTGCGAATGCTGTATCCAATTCCAAACTCGGTATGAAGTACTTCCTCAGTCTGTCTTCCGTCTTATAATAGTCATATTTATTCAAATGCTTGTAAGCTGGGACTTCAGGAAGCACTGCGTCGAAATTGGAAAAGAAATACTCAAACTGATCTCTCTCATAAAACAAACTAAGCAAAAGACTACATGAAATACCATAAGTCAGTGGAAGATGGTGATACCTAATACCCTCGTCCACTGAAGTAGGCAACTGCATACACACATAACAATCTTTCGCATCCATCACATCAACATACTCATACAACAACTTAGCATATGCATTCAACTTAAAATCACCTTTAGATAAATCTACATGTAATCTACGACTTTCTTCTAATAGCAAAGCTCTGTCAGCTGCCCTGTCTACCCCCTTCTGACTAGGTGTAATAGGTGTAGGTGTCCCTGTCACCCCCTCTACTTCTAGCTCGTGCGAACCAGTATATGAGACTATAACTACTATGATTATAGAAACTATTACACTACTTATAAGAATGCCTACAATCCACTTTGATCTACGATTGGGATCTCCCGGCTCCATGGTTTCGAAAGTTCTCAAAAGTCTTGGTTATCGCAAAGAACCCTGAAAAAGTCTCTGTCCTTTAATTGTGACTTGCTTAACCAGCTCGAGCAACCATGAAATCTCCGGACTTTCCCTTTCCGATCACAATCTTATTTACACAGTCCAGAAAAAGACTTCCCTAGTTTTCGTTCCTCTTCTGTGGAAAGTCCCTAAGTTTATTCTTCTTCCACTCGGACCTAGGTTATCTTCTTCTTTTGGACTTTTATTTACAGTTTATAGTTGATCCACAATAAGATCCTCATTGAGCAATACCAGAACGTGATACAAAAGTTCAAGACGCAAAATCAACACTTCATGTGAAAACGGCTCAACTCCAAAAGGCGGGAATTCGAGTCGATGCAGAACCAAGTTTCGGACTTCACTCAGAAGCGGGGGATTCGGAACCGTGAGGGTCAGTGTTCCTTCTATTTCGAGCCCTGGCAACTGCAGCACCACCTTCACCACCACATTCGGGCTCCGACGGACCACCTGCACTGACCTCAGCCTTCCCGTGCTCACCACCCCCTGCATCAAACACGGTGTAAGTCCACTCAGGGGTAGAGTATCTGCGACAAGGCACTCTTGTTCTCTTTGACCTTCGCCGACTGTCTTGTGCTTGGTCTTCGTCACTTGCCTCCGTTTCAGATACTTCAGACACTGGAGCAAGGTCTCTTTCAGGTGCTAACCTCAGGTTCAGTCGCCTCTGTCTTTCAGGCCAACTTTCTGCACTTCTGTTCGTTCGTCTGCCTTCCCCTTCTATACCCAGTGCACTACTTCCTCTTTCTGCTGAATCTGACTCTTCTCCGCCCACTGCACCGTTTCTGTCTTCGGTGTCTGAGTCAGGGTTCGAACTGTGGAAACCCCCTTCAGCTTGCTCTAGTGCACCACCAGCTGTGTCAGCGACCCTTACAGCTTGACTTGTCCTCCCATGTGGCCCTGCCACATCAGCTGGATTTTCATTTACGAGAGGAGCTGTTTCTTCCAAGGGTGCTGGAACTCTGCGGGTATGGGAGGCATGCACCCAGTTCGGCAATCCTCCACACTTCACTGCTGTGTTCGTGATAAGTATCACCTGATACGGGCCACGCCAGCGGGCATCCAAGCAACTCTTCCTCACGTGCTTCCGGACGAGCACCCAGTCACCGGGACACAAGTCGTGGCACAGATCACTCGAGGCTGGGATCACTGCTGCTTGCACCTGCTGGGATACAGAACGGACCACATCAGAGAGTCCTTTACAATAATCGAGAATCAAATCATCAGTGATGCTTATCAAGGCTGTAGCTGGTACTGCTGGCAATCTCATTGCCCTCCCCATTAATATCTCATGGGGGGACAACCCGGTCTTTCTGTCTGGGACGCTTCGCATGCTCATCAGCACGAGCGGCAAAGCGTCGGGCCATTTCAGAGATGTCGAAGAACACATTTTTGCCATCCGGGCCTTCAAAGTTCCATTAACTTGTTCCACCATCCCAGAAGCCTCTGGTCTGTAACTACAGTGGAGTCTCTGGTCAATGTTCAATGCAGCACAAAGCAACTTCATGATTTCACTGTGGAAGTGCCCTCCTCTATCTGATTCCAAAGAGGTCGGGATCCCGAATCTAGGGATGAGCTCTCTCAACAGTAATTTAGCCACTGTGAGAGTGTCACACCTGCGTGTGGGGTAAGCCTCCACCCACCGTGAGAATACACATACTAGCACTAAAATGTACCTCAATCCATTGCACTTAGGCATCTCCACAAAGTCCAGCTGTATTCTATTGAAGGGCCCTCCTGACCTTCCAATGTGACTCAACGTAACTACAGTTTTCTTTCCAGCATTCATCTGCTGACACGTAACACACCTCTGACATACCGTCTCAGCCATTGCTCGGAACCGTGGGTTATACCACGTCTGTCTAAACACTCTCATCATTGCGTCCCTACCAAGGTGTGCCTGTCCATGTATCAGTCTTGCCATCGGACTCAGCAATTCTTCAGGCAACACGGCTCTCCCATCGTTGGATACCCACACATCCACATCTCCTTTCTCACAACCAGCTTTGATCCATCCCTCTCTCTCTTGGTCTGAAACTTCATCCTGCAATCGCTTAAGCTCTTCCCAAGTGTCTGCCATGGCCAACATTATGCTGAGCTCGGTTCCTTCTTGGCTCTCCTCTGCGTATCTATCTGTGAATATGCATCCTTGTTCTGCACAGAAACGGGCGACTTCGTCCGCGTAATTGTTACCCAATGATACAAAGTCCTCCCCTTTCCCATGGGCTGAACACTTTACCACAGCAATTTCTTTCGGATGCTGTAATGCATCTAACAGTTGTCTTACATATTCTCCATTACGAATGGGTGAGCCAGATGATGTCAAAAATCCCCTCTGAGACCATAACTGCCCGAAGTCGTGCACCACGCCAAACCCATATTGGCTGTCTGTGTAAATCGTGATTCGAATTCGATCAGCGGCCAAACAGGCACGGGTCAAGGCAATGATCTCAGCTACCTGCGCGGAGCGTACTCCTTCTAGGCAAGCAGCCTCGACCACTCCTGAAATGGTACATACAGCAAACGCTGCTCTCAATTGCCCCACACTGTCTCTTAAGCATGAACCATCGACAAAGAAAATTTCATCTGGGTCAGCCAATGGTTCATCGACAATGTCAGGTCTCGGTTTGGTGCAAAGCTCGGTCACATCGAGACAATCATGGTCCGCACAATCTTCATCATCCGTGCTCGGTGTAGGCATCAATGTCGCAGGGTTCAAGACAGAGCACCTTTTCAGAGTCACATTCTCTGCGGCAAGTATGACTTGCTCGTACCTCGTTAACCTATTGTTCGTTAGGTGCTGGGTCTTGGTCCTGGTCATCAATAACTCAACCGAATGTGGCACATGTACAGTCAATGGATGTCCCATTACAATGCTTTCACATCTTTCAATGCTGACACCTGTTGCAGCAACGGATCTTAGACATCCGGGCAACGCAGAAGCTACTGGATCTAAAGTAGCTGAAAAGTATGCAACTGGTCTACGGACACCTCCATGGTTCTGAGCTAACACTGCTAATGCACATCCTTCCCTCTCGTAACAAAACAATGAAAAGGCCTTGTTGTAATCAGGCATTCCCAGTGCCGGAGCCCTGCACAAATCCTCTCTCAGTTTCAGGAATGACATCAAGCACTCCTCGTCCCATGGTACCGGATCACTCACATCCTTGTGCGTAAGCCTCTGCAAAGGCTTTGCTCTCAAGGAGAAACTAGGAATCCACTGTCGACAGTAGCCAACCATTCCCAGGAACATCCTAACTTCTCTCTGTGTGGTGGGTACTGCCATGCTCATTATTGCCTCAATTCGATCTGGTGACACCTTCCTCTTGCCTTTTTCCAATCTGTGTCCCAAGTACTGTACCTCATTCAAACAGTA
The DNA here is from genome assembly GCA_963921515.1 of Calotriton arnoldi. Classification (NCBI taxonomy): domain Eukaryota; kingdom Metazoa; phylum Chordata; class Amphibia; order Caudata; family Salamandridae; genus Calotriton; species Calotriton arnoldi. The sequence goes on from CAWUFW010013940.1 coordinate 90,718, forward strand.
CTGCAGCTTGTTCGGGGACACCTTATGTCCGTTCTCTGCTAAGTGGTTCAACAGAGCTACAGTGTCAATTCTGCAAGCATCTTCTGTTTCTGAGGCAATGAGCAAGTCATCTATGTATTGCACGAGAACTGAGTTCTGCGGCAACACAAGACTCTCAAGGTTCTTCTTCAGGATCTGGTTAAAGATCGATGGACTTTCCGTATACCCTTGAGGGATACGACACCATGTTAACACGCGATTTTCCAGCCTGAACGCAAAAAGAAATTGGCTTTCCTCGTGGAGCGGTATCGAAAAGAAGGCTTGACATAAATCGATAACCGTAAACCACTCGGCTTCACATGGGATCTGGAACAGTATTACTGAAGGATTCGGTACCACTGGACAACAAGGGACAACTATCGTGTTGACCTTTCGCAGGTCTTGCACGATCCTGTATTTCCCGCTCGGTTTCTGTAGTCCCATTATGGGTGAATTACAGGGGCTACCTCTGATCTCTTTCAAAATGCCTTTCTCAATGAAAGTCTCGATCACAGGTCTTATTCCTGCAATCGTTTCTGGCGACAGGTTGTATTGAGGTGTCCTGGGGAAATCAACATTCTGTTTCACCTCAATCCGCACTGGTTCAACCCCTCTGATTAGACCTATTTCGTCGCCTGCGAAATCCCACACCACAGACGACACTGCGTCTCTCAGATCAGGTGGAAGTTCTTCCACAGTCACCATTGGGTACAGATCTATACACAGATGCTGATTGGTAATTTTAAAGTCAGCATCGTCATCTCTCGTCTGGACCTCCACTCCTCGTGGCGTACAATAAATCGTGCAGTTCAACTTGCACAACAGATCTCTCCCCAAAAGGCAAACTGGACTCGTATCACACACTACAAACTGATGTCTAGTTTGGAAGGAACCTATCTTTACTAGGATCGGTTCTGTCAATGGGCTGCTTATTCTCTTGTTCGCTACTCCAACAACCTGGATTGATTGTCCCGAGAGGGGTAGGTTAGGGACCACTGCTGATCTTACAGTAGACCGGGTAGCACCAGTATCAACCAAAAGTGTGGCAGGATGACCCTCAATATCTGCCTCCACAAAAGGTCCTCTCTGGTCTACCTCCAAGACCGCTCCAAGTGTGCAGTCTTCCTCCCCCTCAGGCACCGTCAGGATAAAGGGTCTGAGCTACTCTCGTCATAATCTTCGAACAGGGGCATCTGTTGGTACGTTCGTGTTCCTTGTGAAATCCTTGGAGCTTGGGGAACCTGGGCGTGAGAACTGTATACCCCCCTTTCATCGTCCTAGGTCTCGTTACTGTGTTAACTACCTCTTGCGCGGGTGCCTGAGCCCCCTCTTCCTCTTCCTGCAACTGATTAGCTGGGTTCAAAGGACACTCGCGTTTCCAATGTCCGACCTGGCGACAAAGATGACACGCAGTGGTCTTCTTCAATGTGGCCACGTCCACTCCTGTCTTGGGGTCTACTGGTTTTCCCTTTCCCATGGCTTGCCCATTCTGGTTTCCCTGGAAATTTCCTTGCTTTCTTCCTAAGGTCCCTCCACTAGGCTGACTCTGTGCTGTCTGCATCTGGACAAGCATCAATTTGTCTTTTAGCTTTCGATGTTTCGATTCCACCTCATCACTACAGTATCTCGCATACCGCAAAATTTCATCTAGTGGCTTGTTCTGCCAGCAGATCAAATGGTGCTGTATCATGAGGCTGATTTCCATTCTCAGACCCAGTACAAACTTTGAGACAAACTGTCCCATATCCTTGGGGTCCAAGATATCTAACCCACTATACTGTTTAAAAGCTTGCAGAAGTCTTTCATAATATTCATGCACCGTTTCCTTGGGTTCCTGTACAGTCCGATCTATCTTAACCCAATCTATATCCTGAGGTGAAATCTTCAGTTTCAACCATGTAATCACCTGCTCATACTTTTTCATGACTAGGGGTGATGGACCATTTGTAACCGCCTCTCTATCCGGTTCCGAAGTCGGCCACTCGATAGCGACTTTACAGGCTGTCCACAAATCTCCCGGTACCACTATGTCAAACAAAGTGTTCAAATCAATCCACAATACTTTTGAAATTTTCACAAACCGCTCAACCTGTTTGTACCACTCTACTGGTTTTTCCCTCAGCCGAGGAAAATCATTTGTAAATGCAGCCAAATCACCTCTATTCCACGGCACATGCACGTACCCTCCATTCTGTACTTCCCGTAAAGGAAAATTTCCAACACCCGTCGCCCCCCCCCCTGGAGGCGGCGTTTCCCCCTCTGCTTTCTTTGCTGGTTTCTTCTTGGACCACCTTTCTTCCCATTTGTCCAACAAAATCCATATTCTCATTCCTACAATCAGATCTCTTGTGTGTGTCCTTAATCCTGTGATTCTTTTCTCCTCCAGCTCCTGGTCACTGTAATGTAATCTATGTGGTCCCTGCAACGCTTTAGTTTTATTCAGGTCTACCTCATATCTTTTGGCCAATTCCTTCAATCTATCATGTGCCATCCTAGCTTTTCGAGTCACATCTTTTGCTACAAACAGCAGCTCATCTGATCCATAAATTTCTATTCTTTCCAAAGGCAGACCTCCATTAATCATCTCGTCTACCTCTGCTTTCAATCTCACTACGTCTAGTAACCTTGCCTGTACCGCACTCCTCAGTACATCTCGACAACCCGAGCCATCCCGCTCATCACAGTCACTATTCTGTCCTTGTGACCTATTCCCTTCCATCATATTCCTGGAACTTGGTCTGTCTTCCGAGACGTTTTGTGCCCTATCTCCTTGCATCCTATCCTCTTGGTTCGTTACTGTTGGTGTCCACATCCTCAAAGCTGACTTAGATTCCCGCAAAGACCTTGGTCTTTCTGGTCTCTCCTCTTCTTGTCTAAAGGAAGAGTCTGCAGTAGCCGGTAACGGCGTACTTGTCTCCACTGGTCTTGGGAAATGAACCACTCTTACTCCAAACCCATTCCCACTCTCGCTGGTTACTTCTTCCCTTCCCATCTGTACGGAGCCCCCTTCTCTCACTCGGTCTGGGTCATATACCGGTACTATAGGGCCAATGGTAACCGGTACTGTCAAGGAGTCCGGTAATCTTGTGTTCCCAACAGGAGGATGTGTTACCATAGACGCCGTTGCCCCCTCTGTTCCTGTGGAAATCCTTCCCACTACTCTCATGCTAGTCTGATTCTGGCTCCCATCAATTGTTACTGCTGGGGTCGGCTTTCCCTCTTCTGAGTCTGGATTAAATGGTGGTGGCCTCTCTGCCAACATCCTATCCAACAAGCTGTCATCTAGATCACTGTCATCCTCATCGATTCTTATTATTTTCCCATTTTGTACTAACAATGGGTACAACTTATCTCCTTCGATCGTTTCCACTCTCCACCTTTTCTCCAATGCATCCCACCTTGCATCTTGAAATGCCCTGACCGATTTCTTCACCCTTTCTTGGCTTCTGTCTTTCTTCCTATCATACGCTGCTCTTATCCACGCATGTAGTGCCTCAAACTGTGTTGGTCTAGGTAGTGGTCGTAAAGAAGCCATTATACTTTTTAGCTGGTACAACACCTCTAACCTGAAAGTACCTTAGCGTGGGAACGACAATTCTCCCTCTGCTTCTGTCATTTTATGCCAATTCTCAAGCCAAATTATAGTATGCAATCCTACATTCTTTGCCATATAATGTGCTGGTGTATCCTCGGGAGGAGCTTCCTCTCCCTCCCGAACAACCACATGTCTATCGCCTCTACAAAGTTCCCGTAAAACTTTAAAACATTTCATGATGAATCAACTTTGTATTTGCACTCAAAATGTCAGCTCTTGCTTCTCGATTTCACTCCACCAATACCAGCGCGGCTCACACCAACCGGCCTATCGCAGCGCGGCACTTGTCTGACGTCACTTTTCCTCCGCTCGCAGCAGTTCCCCTCCTTTCTAATTCACTCGTTCTCACTCGCACCTGTCCCAATCATACTCTGAAATAATGTCCGTCCTACCGAACAATTACCTCTCTGACCGTCAGTCTTACCAATGACCGATCAGCCTCTTGAGCTTGTTGACCTCAATCTGGCAACCGTCTGTCCGCGAAACGACCGGACAATCGCCTTTAACACACTCGATAGGATTCAATCACTCGATGTTCTGCACACAATAACCTACGACCTGCGTTGGTTATTCACACACTCACTCATGTGTTCCCTATCTTCAGTGGGTCTGTCAATGACGTCTCGTGACCCCCACAACCTCTGGTCAACGTTCTCAACTCTGGGTGTATTCTACACCACAATAAATCTCCCGGTCCCGCGCGCGCTCACGGTCTGGTTCTCAATCACACAACTCTCTTTCCAACTCCACAAGACATCACACAACAATAAAACACCGCAATCTACCAAACATCACTCTTTTCATACTCACTCTACCACGAACTGCTACTTCCGCCGCACCGTCACTCTCCGTCAGTTTTCAACGACCTCCGACATCCTTCTCCCGCGGTCCTCTGGATCTGCGTCACTCGGGCTCTATGGGGCAACTTAGTCTCCTATCTTGCTCTAGATCTCCCCTTACCATCAAAGGTAACCATCCTACTCTGCTACCAACTGATAACGCCGATTCTTATCTATTTATCTATAAGAACCTTCTGGTCGCCAAGATCTTTTTACCTGTTGAATAGTGTAAAGGAGAGAATCTCATCTGGTTATATAACAGCATTCATTTTGTCTGAAAGGACCACTGACTCCGAATTCAAGTTTAAGAATTTATTATCACCAAAAATAACTGAACGTGCAAGCACCTCAACACGAGGTTAAAGAAATAGATGGGCACTAATACAAATAATAATCTACGCAGGAGTCTCATCCGACTCAAGATAAGGAGAATAGAAAGTTCTAGAAGGATCAACCAGACTATGATTGCTCCAATTTCTAAGTTGCTCTTCATTGGACTAAACAAGCTAAAAATCAATTGCTGTCCCTACACTAACGCTAAGTGACATTCCCTGCATAACGATTTTTCCAGGCAAGAGTGAATAAAAGGTGTCAGCTGTGAAGACTTCCTAAGAAGTGCAATCACATAATACCTAAGCTCAGCTCTGTCCTTCTCTCAGGTCTCCCCTACCTCTTCTCTGGCCTCCTCCCTCAGGGCACTATCCCTAATACAAAACCCCAATACAATTGTACACGCCTTTGTCACGCCTCCTTGGCCAGGTCTTCTTTCTTGTGCTTTTCCATCGAAACGGTTACTTCATCCTGGACGGTTGCGATGACCTTGAGTCCCAGGCACCTTCTCCGCTGAAAGTATCATCCCTAAATTCCATTTCACTCCCCGTACCATGCCTCCCATCTTTCTAACTTTTGAAAACAAAGAGTTAGTCTTTACTAACGAGACATGTGTCCTTGCACCTGCAACAAAAGATACGTTCAACAGAAACCTTCTACTGTGCAAATTAAATCTACCGTTTATGCCCAGAGAGCCTTACCAAGAGAATCTTTTCACTGCCTACGAAATAAGCTAACATAAGAACAAACCAGGCCTTCCTTAAGCATATATGTAGTCAGGCCTTTACATATGACTTTTAAACACACATCTTACTTTTCCCCATAAGCATTTTCATTACGATTCATATGCAAACAATGAATTACATGTGCAACTTTAATATGGTGCACGTTTAAACTACTGCAATTACATTACACACAAACTAATTCCTCTATGCATTATGTTCACACAATTCAATAAGCATTACATTACATCGTTATCCTAACACCATTATGCTGCTGAGTTCACTTAGTATCAGTGAACTATTCATTCTTTACTAAACATGCATAAGTATGCAACTGAATATAAACGAATATAGGTCTGAATACATGTGGGTGCGGCCTATCAGTGATTATGATGCACCCCTACAATTCTCAAGAACATTTCGCTCTATCAAGTTCAGACTGCTGTCTCTGCGTCGTCGTCCCGGTCTGTCGGGTGGCCGCGCAGCAGCTGCAGCACACTGCATGATGCACTCTGCAGCAGTCTTCTTCTCCAAGACACTGAGTGCAGACTCACTGACTCGTCCCCGCCCGGCCGCACTAGTTTGCGCCCGCGATCACCGATGCCTCTGATGCGCGGCAGCCCTCAGTGTCCTGTCGGTGAGTTAGTGACAGAAATTATTCAGTCACTCTGGTCTCGGTCTGGCAACGTGAACGCCGCCGGGGCTTTTATTGCGGCGTTGCGCACAGCAGTCAGTCAGCAGTGCACCAAGGACTCCACGACTCAGATTGAGTCTCCCGCCGCTTCTGTCCCACCTTACCTCACTTCCTCTTCCTCCAGGACGTGAGGAGGCACTACGGTCACATCCGGATTATAATTCCGGGCCCCACCATGGTGTGAAACAGCAAGTAGCAACCACTCCTGAGGGCAGGCCCCGCCCCGGCGTCAGTCTAATTGGCAGCAGGGTCAAAGCCGCGCGCGCCGCAGGAAATATGCAGCCGGGCACGACAGGCCCCTGGGCAGAATTGTAACATTGTAGCACTCTCAGCCACTGCAAAGCTGAGAGCGGACAATTAACTATTAACTTACTGAGCCTAGCAGCTGCTGGCAGCACGTCTCGGAGCAGCACTGAGAGCCGGTGCACAGGCGCCAGCGGCGCGCGCTGGCACCCTGCGTAGCCAGAGTTTCAGAGTGGCATTAAATGCGTGACAATGCATTTCAGTGCGGTGATGCGGAACACCACACTGAAATGCGTGAGCGTCACACCTGATGCGTGATACTTGGCAGGCATGGGTAGGGCTGTGCGGCAGGCAGCGTGCGAGATTTCTTTCAAACAGCCCTGACAACGTCGTAGTGCTGGCAGGAGCAGCAGGCCTAGGCTGCCTATCGAATAAAGGCAGGCAGGCTGGTACCCGGCCGCCCACCACCACCAGTAACTGTAAGTAACAGCCACAATAAGCCATTACCAACGCTGCTTTTTTTTGGTGGGTCATGGACTCGTGGGTGGCGTGACGTGATGGTCACGCCATCACGTCGGTGTAGCTCCGACTCCCGCTCTGATCCACATGAAGTCCGGGCTTAAGGTAAAGCGGCCCTCACCGGCCCCTGCCCTCCTTCTCCCAGCCTTCTCCTGTCCTGGCCGAGGCCGGGCAACTTTCACATAGTCAGGTGCCCCGTGCCCGGCGCCGGAGGCATAATTGCTCAGGGCAGGCCTTGGACTCGTCACTCTGTGGTTCACTTCATACGCATGAAGTGACAAGTTGGCGCACTTCGGTACCTCTCTGGTTTGAGCGAGCCGAGGCTTCCACCTCCAAGGCAGGTCACATTTCTAATCTACATTCAAAGTGCAGCCCGTAATTACCAGTGAAAGTACTGCAGAGTGGGCAATCCATTCAAAGTGCCACGGGTAGCTACAAGTGTAAAGTAATGTGGGGCGAGGACATTTTTTAAAAAGTGCTGCTGCGGGGGTTGTGGTGGGAATATCTGCTCAAAGTCCAGCGTGCAGCCCATAATTTCCAGGGTTAAGTACATGGGACAGGGATAGTCATTGAAAGTGCAACGATGTACAGTGAATATAGACTGTAACAGTTCAGGGGATATGTATATTGAGTGTGGCCTTAAGTATGCATTCTTTGCGTGGCAGGGAAGTGTGTGTCCAAAGTCTCGCTGAAAGAACTCGACCACTTTAAAATGCAAACGTAAAAAATAAGTGAAAGTGGAGCGAAAGATGAAAAAGAAAGGGAAGTTACTTCTAGGTGCATACGGTAAACTATTAATAAATAGCAGGACGCAGCGAGTGGATGTGAACTTGAAGTGCTCCAGGAGCGGTTTAGGAGACTTTAGAGCAAAGAACATTCCTCAAAGTTCAGCAAAAGCAAAGGGATTCGTGGTGCACAAGAACATGTGAATCCTAAGTGCAGCAGGGGTGACTGTCTAGTGTAGTGTGCACGGTTGGGATGAGTTAAAGTGCAGCGGATGTCTTTACATACAAAGTGCCATGGTTGTATGGATTTAAAGTCCTGTGATTGTGCACAGGAGTACTTTGGATGCGTGCATGAATTTATTATTGATGCCTTACATGCATGCACCCACCCACCATCCGTTTGTCCGTCCTACCACTCTCCGTAGTTGCCAGCCGCCACTTTGGCAGTCTTTTTTCCCCAGTCATTTGCCATGTGTACGTTGGCGCATTCATAGCATTCAACTTTTGAGCTTTATAAATATATTCGATATTGTCTTATTCGCGATGCAGTGACTGCATTTTCAGGTTAGTAGACAAGACAGGCGTGGATGTCTTGGTTCCCTGCAGCCATTAATTCTTCAAAGCGATTTCATGTATTGTACAAAACGTCCGCTTGCAGGCCGCTCAGACTGTATGTAATCCCGAAATTTTTAGCATGTTACGTATACTATTAATTCTTCGGTGTAGTATAACCTTTCCCGTCATTACTATTTAAACTTTCGTTGAGGATAATGCCTGTCCAAATCAAATGCTTCTCTCGGCAGTGTCTGTAATTTCTGTTGAGCACTTCATACCATGTTGCCTGGAGAGAGGAGTGATTTGATTAATCATACTTACACGATGTTCGTAAAAGGTACTAAATAGCATAGATTTTGGCTTAAATGGTGATCTTTCCGATTGACATGACTTTCATCTGTTGAGAAAAGCAATCATTTTGTTGGAAAAAAAGTGTAATGGGTAGATATATAGATCCATCCTGAGAGAAAGGGTATAATGTCTTGCAGTTGATTACAGTGCTTAATTTAAGCAGGTGCTTGAAGGTGGGGCCCACTGGCACTTATTTTTGGGGATCGGCACTTATTTTTCCTCAATGGCCTTTGATCTAGAGCAAGAGAGACAAAAAGACAAAAGGGAAATGAAAAGAGAACAGAAAGACTGAAAATCAGTAACAAAGGGAGAAAGCAGTGATGAAATGGAACATGCAAGGCCGAGAGAAAGGGGCAGGTAGTGTCTGGTGGTACATTAAAGAGGCATGAGGTGAAATGAAATCACTACTATGCAGCCTTAGTTTTGGACACCCAGAATTTCGATAGTGCTGGCTATGAGCACCGGCACTTATAGTTTTACAAATTAAGCGTCTGATTGATTGATTCAGAAGATCCAAGTAGCTCACAATGCTACTGCAAGATTAGTCCTTGAATTGAACCACAAAGAATCTATCTCATATCATCTTCGCCACTTTCATTGGCTACCTTTTAAAAATAGGAGGCTCTTCAAGGCATTATGCTTATGTCATAAAACTCATTATGGCACCAGGAAGGACAATTATGTGTCCTTGCTTTTTGTCCACCATATACGAACATGAACACTGAGATCAAAATGCCAACAACTATTGGGCATTCCCAGATATAAATAATCTAGGACAGGAAATAGATCGCTTTCAGTTATCATCTGGAAGGCTTGGAATAGCATGACTCTCGCAATGAGATCTCAAAGTAATTTCTTGAGATTTAAAAAACAACTTTGGATCTTTCTTTTTGATCCAAACCCTTAACATCTATTGAAATAATCGATCAGGTTTTTCTCTTATTTACGCTTCTTTGAAGGACCAGGTACTTGAAGCACCAAGCCTTGTTGAGGTTTTAAGATGTGCGATACAAGTATTAGTTCATTCAGACTTCCTCAACAGAAACTGCAGTCCCACCCCTCACCCCTATTCCACCAGGATATGTCACCTTTACAATACGTTTTTACCCCACAGAAACTTTACCACACAGTCTTTACCACACAGGGAAGTACCACACAACCTATTTTAAAGGTATCTTTACAAGGTGGTAAGTTACCACGCAAGTACGTTTTTTTCCCAGTTAAATGACATAGTAAACATTTATATATTTATATATAAACACATATATACGTACAGATATATGTACATATATGTATAATGACATATATATATTTATATATATTCATAACTGTTCACATGCGCACATATGTATGTGTGTATATCTATATATATATATATAAAATAGTTATGTCATATAAAGGTTTAAGGGTTGAAAATTAGTTTATTTTTAAAGGATTGGTAAAAGTAAAGGGTTTTTAGTGTTCAGGGTTGGTAGATGTAAGAGGCACTAAGGGATTTTCCAGTTTAAAGAAAGAGAAAGAATAAAGGTTGGCAAGGGGGTTTTAAAATTCGGGAATGGGTTGGGTAAAGGAAGTAGTAAAATGTTCTTAGGTTTAAGGGATGGGTAAGGTAGTAGTAAGAGTTGTTTAGATGTAGAGGATGGGTAGGGTATAAGAGGGTAGTAATGTGGTTTTGTATTTTTAAGGGATGGATAGGGATAGAAGGCAGTAAGGGATTTTCTTTTTTTATTGGAGGTAGGGATATATATCTATCTATGTGTGTGTGTGTGTGTGTGTATATATATATATATCTGAAAGAGACACGTTAGTGACAGATTCCTTACCTTAGAATATCCCCAGGCGTCAGGCTGGATCCGGAAAGTTTTTGCGTAGCAGTACCCTTGCGCGTCGGTAGGCGGCGTCGTGCGGCTCCGCGTCCGTCGTCGGCGTCGTGATCGCCGGGATGACGTCGCGGGCAGTACTTAGACGCCGCCCCTGCGCGCTGACGTCAGTTCTTCTTTTCCGCGCCAGTAAGCGCAGATCCGGGAAGAGCAGTGCCCTAGTCAATTTTTGACTAACTTTTTGTGAATTTTTTCACTGTTTCTTTCGATCGACTCCTAGGTGTCGTAGGGATGCCCGGCTTCAAGCCATGCGACGCCTGTGGTCGCATGATGTCGATCACAGACCCGCATCTAGAGTGTCTCTTCTGTCTCGGCCGAGACCACGACACGAAGTCGTGCCCTGACTGCCGGAAACTTCACCCGAAGGCTTTGCGAGAGCGGTCTCGAAAGCTACTCGAGGTCCGGCAGTCGGCTCCGCGCCGCACCAAGCCCCGGTCCCGGGAGAGGTCGAGGGGCCGGTCGCGGAGTCCCCGCCGGTCGTCGGAGTCCAAGTCTTCGCGCTCCTCGGATAAGTCGAAGCACAAAAAGTCTAAGAAGCGTCATCGCTCTAAGACTTCGCCTCGCCGGTCTCGCGACTCGGCTGAGGCCCCAGTCGGCACCGTCCCCGGACATGCCTATGGAGCCGCCCCCGCATTACCCGTCCTTTTCGGGTTCGGGAGTGACTCCGGCCGAAATACAGGAATTCCTGTCGGCCATGGCCTGCCTCTTCGGGCCTCAGGCTCCCTCCGGTGCGCCTTCGGGCCCCGCGGGCCCTGATGGGGTTGCCCCGGCATCGCCGTCGACTCCGGTCCCGGCGCCGCCTGTCCCACCAGCCTTCATCCCGGCCTCGGCTCCGGCCTCGATCCCGGCTCCGGTGGTACCGCAACCCCCATCGACGCCGGTTGACCTAACCACGCCTCCGCCGACGCCGATGTCCCCGGTGCCGTTCCTGACGCCATCCGGGGCTCCGGACGGCGTCGGTCCCCGGCTCTCTCCGGCTCCGGACATGGAGCCGGACCGACGCCGGCTCCGGCGCCGATGAGACCTTGGATCCCAAATGTCCCTCCTCCTCCTCCATATTTTGAACCTGAGGAGGACCAAGAGAGCTGGGAGGGGTCTGAGGACCCTCTCACACAACAGTGTGAGTATGATCCGGACTGGGCTGAGGAACTTGGGGATGCCAGTGGTCTAGACACCTCCCCTGACACTGGCATGCTGTCTCCTCCCGTGGCTACGGAGGAGGGAGCTAATTTTGCAACGGTGTTGCGTAGAGCAGCTGGAGCCTTACATCTCCAATTGCCTACTGTGGCTGTCAGGACTAATCTCCTGACGGAAGTGCTTCAACCGGCAGCTTCCTCTTCGGAGACCGTGCTGCCGTTTAATGATGCACTCACTGACGTTCTTTTGGGTGCCTGGTCCAAGCCCACCACAGGGGCTCCTGTGGATAGGAACGTGGCCCGACGCCATCGCCCTGCTCCGGGCGACCCCTTGTTTCTCTCCCAACATCCCACCCCGAGAGTTTGGTTGTCCAAGCCTCTGCCTCCCAAACCGCCTTCCCTACCGCCTCTCCGGATAGGGAATCCAAACGCCTGGACCAATTTGGGAAGAAGGCTTTTTCTTCCTCCAGTGCTGGCTTGCGGTCCGTCAACACCGCTTGCCTTTTGGGCCGATACACCCACTCCCTGTGGGATTCGGTGGCGGCTGTTTTGCCGCAGTGTTCTGAGGAGGTCCAGACACTGCTTACCCGCGCCATTGCGGAAGGGCGAGATGCGGCTAAATACACCATACGTTGTGGCCTTGATACCGCCGACTCGCTGGGCAGATCGCTTGCAACGACGGTGGCGCTACGTCGCCACGCCTGGCTGAGAACAACTGGTTTCTCGGGTGATGTCCAGAATACACTCATGGACATGCCCTTTGATGGAGTCGGTCTTTTTGGTTCAAAGGCAGACCATGCGCTGGAGCGTTTAAGGACTCACGGGCTACTGCAAAGTCCCTGGGCCTTTCTGTTGTACGCCCTCCGCTAACCTTCTGCTTTTCGCCCCTTTCGTGGCCACGGAAGGGGCGCCCAGTCACGTCAGCTGCCCAGCCACCGGCCCGCGCAGCAAGCGTCTTCGCGTGGCCGAGGACGTGGATACCGCCGTGGCGGTTCGGGCAACCAGCGTTCGGGTCAGGCCACTACCTCCAACCCGTCCGCGGCCTCCAAGCCCTCCTAGTCCTTCCTTTCAGGTGCACAGCACGCCAGTAGGGGGCAGGGTCCGCCATCACCTTCACCACTGGCGTCCCATCACCTCGGACAGGTGGGTCTTGGACATTGTCCGAAGGGGCTACTCCCTCCCCTTCGAGACCACCCCCCCAGCCATGCCACCTCAATTCCACCGCATGTCAGGGGATCACTTGGTGCTTCTGCAGAAGGAAGTTACGGCCCTCTTGGCCAAGAGGGCCATCGAGCATGTTCCGACCCCAGAAGTAGGACGTGGTTGCTACTCCCACTACTTTCTGGTGCCCAAAAAGGACAAGGAGGACATGCGTCCTATCTTGGACCTCCGGAACGTCAATCGCTTCCTCCGGAAGGAGAAGTTCAAGATGCTCACCCTAGCTCAGGTCTTGACTGCCCTCGACCCTGGAGACTGGTTGGTAGCGTTGGACTTGCAGGACGCTTATTTGCACATCCTCGTCCTGCCGGCCCACCGGCGTTACCTGCGGTTCACGGTAGGCCTCGAGCATTTTCAGTTCACCGTGCTCCCCTTTGGCCTTACAAGTGCCCCTCGGGTGTTCACGAAAGTGATGGCGGTGGTCGCAGCTCATCTGCGCCGGGCAGGGGTTCCAGTTTTCCCCTACCTCGACGACTGGCTGCTGAAGGCGGGCTCGTCCCCAGGCAGTCGTCTCCCACCTCCAGACTACGGCCAAACTCCTGCACTCGCTGGGGTTCTCCATCAATGTGCCGAAGTCGCATCTGATTCCTTCTCCACAGCTCCTTTTCATCGGAGCAGTTCTGGACACGACGCAGTTTCGGGCCTCTCCTCCCGAACGGCGAGTCCGGGATATTCAGGCTATGATTCCAATCTTTCAGCCTTTATCCTGGGTTTCGGTACGGATGACCCTGAGGCTGCTGGGCCTCCTGGCCTCCTGCATCCTGCTGGTCAATCATGCCAGATGGCATATGCGGGCTCTGCAGTGGGACCTGAAGTTCCAGTGGGCGCAGCACCAGGGCAACCTGTACGATCACGTCCAGATCTCGGAGGGGACTGCAAAACAATTGCAGTGGTGGCTCTCGAACCGGCAATGGGTCATGGGCAGATCCCTCTCCCTTCCCCAGCCAGAGCACACAGTTGTGACGGACGCGTCCCTTCTGGGATGGGGCGGTCACATGGGAGAGGCGGAGATCAGAGGCCTCTGGTCTCCGGCGGAGTCCCGGCTCCATATCAACCTTCTGGCGCTCCGTGCGATCCGACTTGCACTCAAGGCATTCCTTCCCTCTGTCAAAGGGAAGGTAGTGCAGGTGTTCACAGACAACACCACTGCCATGTGGTACTGCAACAAACAAGGCGGGGTGGGGTCGTGGACCCTATGTCAGGAGGCTCTGCGTCTCTGGACATGGCTGGAACATCAGGGCATATTCCTGATGGTTCAACACCTGGCAGGTTCCCTGAACGCCAGGGCGCCCAAACTCAGCCGCAGGTGCATGATGGATCACGAATGGCGTCTTCACTCGGAGGTGGTGCAAGGACTCTTTCTACAGTGGGGAGAGCCTTGGTTAGATCTATTCGGCACCGAAGAGAACGCGCAATGTCATCAGTTCTGCGCATTGGAATTTCCAAGGCGGCACTCGC